>JAVHYY010000588.1:0-146418 GCA_035221665.1 Okamejei kenojei | reverse complement strand
CACCACCTGCAGAAAGTATTTGAGCCCACCCTGAATGTATAGGTATTATACTAAAGTAAAGTTAATAAAATTCTTTCTATAACCATATAATCATTACAGCACGGAACTGGCCTCCCGGCTTCCAGAACGTGCCAGACCATTTATTTTCCCCTTGAGTCCCATCATACCAGCACTCAGACCGTACCCCTCCATTCCCTTCCTGTCCATTTACCTATCCACTTTACTTTTAAATGTTACACCGATCCGCCTCCCACCACTTTCTGCTGGTAAGGCTCATTCCACACAGCTACCTCTCTACTTTATTTGCTCTGAGGTAGGTGTTTAAGGTTGTTTAAAGATAAGCAGTTCCCCCTCATGTTAACCCCTAGACTTTCTGTCCCTTAATTCCTCATGTCTTGCCCTCTTGTTAGAATCTTCCCTACCTTACAATGAGGAAAGCTTATCCACGTCGACTACTGTGATCCCTTTCATTTTTTTAAAAGCATCAATAGAGTCCCCCCTTATCCTTCTGCGCTCCAAAGAATAAAGACCTAACTTTGGGCTCAACCTTGGTTATACGCAGATGTGTATTACTATATAAATACAAACCTGAAAACTAATATTCCAAATTTACCAAATTTTCTCAATTTGGCTCATTTCGGGATAGAATTAATTGGAATAAAAGTGAAATTATGCCATTAACAGATCTAAACCCACATATTTGCAACAATATCCTTTAAAATATTATATGTAAAATTTTAAATATCTTGGTAATTAAGGTGGACTAAGAAGTTATCTTCTGTTATTTTAAATTAAGATTTTTCCTTTCATTTACTTAATAAAACTGCATAGGTAATATTCAGTATTGGAAAGCACTTCCCATTTGCAATAGTGGGCCCTTTTGTTGAATGAATGCCATAAAAAATGATTTTCCTTCACGATATACTGTACTTATTTTCAATGAATTCCGATATATATCCCAAAATATATATTAAAAAACTTGATTCCATTGTTACAAGTTTATTTGAGATTACAAGAAACCATAGAACAAGTCAAACATTTACGTAAAATCCAAGGTGAATGGAGGATTAGTCTTACGAAATATTATATTATATTTTTGGTCAGTTAATATTACAAATATGGACCTTCTGGTTGAAAGTTATGGATCAAACAACCAGGCTGGTTAAAGATGGAAAAGGAAGATTGTTTACCTTGTGAAATTGGCTCGATCTTGTTAACCCCTAAAAAATTGAATAAAAAAACATAGTGAAAATCCGATGACGTACAATGTATACGAACTTGGAAACAATTAAAAATAACTTTAAAATTGGATAATTTATCTCTCCTTCTCCCCATTGTAAATAATCCTTCATTGTGTTGGATAAAGGTTTCGTACAATGGTAAAACCATGGAATTAAATAGGTGGAACACTATTTAGAGATTATGTTAAATCACATATACAAGAATATAGAATTAGGGAGCCAGAAATCCTTGACGAATGTTTGAATAAACATCCTAACACAGAAAAATTAATATCTCACATCTATAATATCCTTTTAGATAGTGAGGTCCCATCGACGGAACTACATAGACAAGCATGGGAAAATTAATTGGCTTAACCCATAATGAAATATATATGGGATGAAAGTTTACAACATATACATCAATGCTCGTTAAAAGACAGACACTCCTTAATACAATTTAAAGTACTACATAGACTGCACTATTCTACAACAAAATTAAACAGAATTTTTCAAATTATCTTTCCTATGTGACAAATGTCAATATTTAGAAGATAATTTAACTCATACTTTTGTAAACTGTATAAAAATTTAAAAAAACTTGGACGGAGATTTTTT
This sequence comes from Okamejei kenojei, assembly GCA_035221665.1. Taxonomy (NCBI): domain Eukaryota; kingdom Metazoa; phylum Chordata; class Chondrichthyes; order Rajiformes; family Rajidae; genus Okamejei; species Okamejei kenojei. The sequence continues at coordinate 144,580 of JAVHYY010000588.1, read as the reverse complement.
AAATTATTTCTGAAGTTATTAAATATCCATTGAACCCTGATACAAAACTAATAATATTAGGAATAATCAGAAACAAACATAAAAACATACAATTAACCCAAAGACATTTCCTTGGTTTATTAGTCTCATTGGAGAAAAATTTAATATTAAATATTTTGGAAAACCCAACAACCCCCAGGAAATAAAATGTGGATATATGGATTTGGGAATTACATTTGGAAAAATTAGACTGGGTGTTAATTTGACAAAATCAGAACTATTGCTTGAAATATGGTTCCAATTTATTGATTTTCTGAAAGAGTTAAATTGGTTCCGCACGGAAGCTTGACTGAACCTCATAATTACGGACCTATCTCCAAAAATTGTGTCATTGATAATCTTTAATTTATTTTTTCTCCCTTCCCTCTTCTACTAGCTTAGATTCTTTTTCTTTCATTATTTCTTTTCTCTCTAATGAATCTCTCTTTCAAAAAACAATGCTATACAAATAAACAGAAGCTGTGTTAATAAGTAACTGGTAAACAAATTGTGTTTTGGTTATTATATGTATATGCTTCTAATAAAAATATTAACAAAACAAAAACAAAAACGCAACTATTCCCATGAGAATTGTCACACTTCTTCACCCTTGGGAATTTAAATTAACGGGGCGTCTGACAATGTTGGCTAATCTGGTGATTGGGTTTCCATGCAGAGACGGGATGCGCAGATGGTAGAATGCTGTCCCACAACACAGAGACCCAGGTTCCCGATCCTCGCTCTGCTCAGTCTACCTAAACCTACTTGATCTCCAATTGCTAAACACTTTAATTCCCCATCCCATTCCCATACTCATCTTTTTGGCCTGGGCCTCCTCCAATGTCAGAGTCAAGCCCAGCGCGAATTGGAGAAACATAGAAACATAGAAATTGGGTGCAGGAGCAGGCCATTCGGCCCTTCGAGCCTGCACCGCCATTCATTATGATCATGGCTGATCATCCAACTCAGCATCCTGTACCTGCCTTCTCTCCATACCCCCGATCCCTTCAGCCACTAGGGCCACATCCAACTCCCTCTTAAATATGGCCAACAAACTGGCCTCAACTACTTTCTGTGGCAGAGAATTTCACAGATTCACCACTGTGTGAAAAACGATTTTCTCATCTTGGTCCTAAAGGAATTCCCCATATACTTAGGACTGTGACCCCTTGTACTGGACTTCCCCAACAATCGGGAACAATCTTCCTGCATCTAGCCTGTCCAACCCTTAAAAAAATTTGTAAAATTCTCTATGAGATCAACCCTCAATCTTCTAATTTCCAGCGAGTACAAGCCAAAGTCTATCCAGTCTTTCTTCTATGGAAGTCGTGCCATCAGGAATCAGTCTGGTGAACCCCTTCTCTGTACTCCCTCTATGGCAAGAATGTCTTTCCTCTGGATTAGGAGACCAAAACTGTAGCAATACTCCAGGTGTGTGCCTCACTAAGACCTGTACAACTTGCAGTAGAACCTCCCTGCTCATGTACTCAAATCCTTTTGCTATGAATGCCACCAATACCATTCGCTTTCGTCAACAGCTGCTGCACCTGATGCCTACTTTCAATGGACTGGTTGTACCATGACACCAGGTCTCGACTGCATCTCCCCTTTTCCTAATCGGTCACCAATCAAATAATAGTCTACCTTCCTGTTTTTGGCCACCAAAAGTGGATACCTCACATTTATCCACCATTTACTGCATCGGCATGCATTAGCCCACTCACCCAGTCTATCCCAAGTCACCTGCAACCTCCTAGCATCCTCCTACAGCTAACACTGCCCCCAGCCCATCGTGTCATCCGCAACTCTCGAGATGTGTGCATTTAATTCCTTCGTCAAATCATTAATGTAAATTGTAAATAGCTGGGGTCCCAGCACTGAGCCTTGCGGCACCCCACTAGTCACTGTCTGCCATCCTGAAAGGACCCATTCACTCTACTCTTTGCTTCCTGTTGCCAGCCACCCCCCCCCCCCCCCCCCCCCCCCCCCCCCCCCCCCCCCCCCCCCCCCCCCTCCCCCCCCCCCCCCCCCCCCCCCCCCCTCCCCCCCCCCCTCCCCCCCCCCCCCCCCCCCCCCCCCCCCCCCCCCCCCCCCCCCCCCCCCCCCCCCCCCCCCCCCCCCCCCCTGTTCTCTATCAATCAATACTGAAAACAAAGAAACAGGACTAACATTTATCACTTGAGTAGCAGTATGAATAATGACTTCAAATAACCCTTGGTTTCCCTCTCCCTCCATCCCTCTCCCTTCCGAATTCCAATTAGATCAGGCGCCGTTCCAAATGGCCATGCGTGTGGATCAGATGCAGCCTGCATCAGCACAGAGCGGCGGGACAACGGTGGAGGGCATCGACATGTCGCCAGGTCAAGCCGACCCTTGCAATTCGAACCCACTGCCACCTCCTGGACAATGTGTTTTAATGGTCAAGTTGAGGTGCTCACATTTTTAATAACTTGAAGGGCACAAGATGTCGCTGGAAACATGGCGACTCTCGTGTCGTGCCTCAATGTGATCTACTAATCTCACACTCTTGTACTTAAGTATGGTTGGGTCCCATTCACAACAAGATTGTCACTAAACTGTACAAAACATGAGTTGCACTCTACCTAGGTACACGAGACAATAAAATACCATTGAAACATTAAATGTGAGAAACATGGAAAATGACTTTCAAAATTATGCACCTTTTGGTGACTACTTATTTTCAAGTATTGCTGTTCAGTTCCAATAATTGCTGTTTGCTTATGGATATCTAAGAGCAAATGATTTTTATTTACTTTACACGTGTGGAATTTCTGCATCAGGTTCAACAAATCTACTGGCTCATCAAAGGATGACCAATTTGCGATTTTCTTTTCTTCATCCTCCCTTGATCTAACATCAAGACAATTAAAGAAAAGTATATGAATGCACAAAAATAAACAAAAAACTGTGAATTATCCATGGTTGGCATGAGGATTAACAGGAGTTAACAAGCACAAAAGTTGTCAGATATAGTTTTTGACCTGAAGAATGGGAGCATTAAACTCAAAGGAGAAACAATAAATTGATAAAATACATTCCAGATGGAATACAAGACAAGGTGTGCAAGTTCCATGAGGATGAATGCACAAGCTTTTACTGAGTAGGGGAAATCAAGAACAAGGGGACATAGATTTAAGATGAGGGGCAATATTCAAGAGAAAATGGAGGATCGACCATTTCAAAGGGTGGTCGTATGTAGAAGGAACTGCCAGAGGAAGATAGTTAAAACATGTTACTGTAAACAGCATTTAAAAAAAAAAAAACACTTGGACAGGTACATGTGGATAGGAAAGGAATTGAAGAGCTATAGGCCAAATGTGAGCAAATGGGGACTAGAAATAATCCTCACTTGCAAGAATAAGAAAGGGCCGAAAGGTCAGTTCCCTACTCGAATGTTGAGGGACATAAAATGGATTCCAGGAAGGAAATGGCTAAATATGGCAATGTGGGCCCATACTAGGCAGACGACAGGAGAATAAAGATGGGGATGCAGAGAAGTTAAAATAATTCCTTTTTTTAAAGTTTGCTTAAAGGAAATAGTACAGCTATACGAGGACAACAAAAAAGCCAGTGAGAATGAGAAATGGAAGGAAACAGAGACTTAATCAATAAAATCTGAAACAAGAGTAGTCAGCAGACTTAACTATAATCTTTACGCAAGACATGTAAGCTAAGGCTCTATAAGGCTCTATAAGGAGAGATGCACGTCTGAAGACTCTATAAGGTGCTGGTCAGCCTGCATTTGGAGTACTGTGGGTAAATTTGGACCGCATATCTGAGGAAGGATGTGCTGGCTCTGGAGAGGATCCAGAGGAGCCTTACAAGAATGATTCAGGAATCAGTGGTTTAACACATGATGAGTGTTTGACAGTACTAGGCCTCTACTCGCTGGGGTTTTGAAGGATGAGGGGGCAGCACATTGAAACTTACAGAATAATGAAAGGCATAGATGGAGTGGATGTGGAAAGGTTTGGTGACCCTATTACCTCTATAGGGTATCAACTGACGTGTCAAACAAGACTCTAAACCGAGGTTTAATAGTAAGATTAAACGAGAACCAAAGGCAAAGTTTAATTTAGTTTATTACAACAATCTTTATTAACACTCGAGTAACTTAAAACATGCATGCAAACACTTGACTTCTAATAACTTCTCCTCTACTTTACTATTTCAACTTATCCCTTCTTAAACTAAATCACAAAGTCAGATATTGCCGCTATGAATGAATTACACAGATTCACTCTGTTGGTAGGGGGTGTGTCTTCAATGAGCTTTGAACTCAGGTCCCACCTTCTCGTGATGGTTGTTCCCAGGTTGTCGTTGGCCCAATGGTCTCAGACCGCCCATCTTTTATTACTAATTTTTCCTTCAATCTCCTAAAGGAGCCTTTGTCTATTTTCATTCTCATCCTACAGTTCCTTTGCAAAAATGGCCGTTCCCAGCACCTAATCTTTACAAGGGTTACTGACTAGCAATTAAATTACGTGCATCTCTGTTCTTCACCAGATGTTCATCATGATGACCATTTTCACAGTGTTTCTTTATTCACCTGTTCCAGGGTTTTGATCTGTCTGTCTCTTAGCTTAGAAGCAGCCTCCACAAACCCTGTAGGGATATTAACATCCAGTCCAGCTGTAGGATGTTTCCACTGGTGGAGAGTCTTGGACCACAGGTAGAGCTTGGAATTAGGAGGGTGGTCTGATAGAAAGTGGAGGTGAAGAACTTCTTTAGTAGGATGGTATTTTAATCTCGTAGAATTCTGGCCACAGAGGGCTGTGGAGGCTAAGTCAGGGATATTTTTAAGGCAGAGAATAGAACAAATTCTTGATTAGAACGGGTGTCAAGGGAGTTGGGCAGAAGGCTGGAAAATGGGATAAGGAGGCAGAGATCAGCCATGATTGAATGGCAGTGGCCCAATGGGCAAAATGGGCCAAATCTACTCCTATAACTTGTGAACTTTACCTGCATTATGTTATAGATAACATTAGTTTAGAATTAATAAATTACGTTTGCATTAAATGAAAACTTCAGTTTAGAAATTGATAGGAGAGGAGCCTGATGTTGTGGTACACATAGGTACCAATGACATAGGCAGAAAAAGTGATGAGGTCCTGAAGGGAGAATTTAGGGAGTTGGGGGGAAAGTTAAGGAGAAGGACCAAAAGGGTAACGATTTCAGGATTACTGCCTGTGCCACGTGACAGTGGGAGTAGGAATGAAATGAGGTGGAGGATAAATGCGTGGTTGAGGGACTGGTGCAGTGGGCAGGGATTCAAATTTCTTGATCACTGGGACCTCTTTTGGGGAAGGCATGATCTGTACAAAAGGTCGGGTTGCATTGAGCCCGAGGGGGACCAATATCCTGGCAGGGAGATTTCCTAAGGCCTACTGGGGATACTTTAAACTAGAAAGGCTGGGGGGAGGGGACTCGGATAGAGGGGGTTGGGGTCAGGTAGTGTGGAGCAAGAGGCAGAGAAGGGAAGCACTCGGATCCAAAATGTAGGCGAGAAGATAATAGATAATAGACGAGATATAAAAGGGATGGTGGGTTTCTAAAATTGTGTATATGTTAATGCTACGAGCATGTCAGTAAGGTGGATGAAAACTTAGAGCACTGGATTGACACCTGGAAATATGGTGTTGTGGCAATGAGTGAAACATGGTTGCAGGGGGCTGTGGTTGGAAATAGATATTCCAGGATTTCGTTGCTTCAGGTGTGATAGAATTGGAGGGGACAGAGGGGGAGGTGTTGCATTGCTTGTCAGAGAAAGATATTACAGCAGTGCTTTGGAAGGATAGATTAGAGGGCTCGTCTAGGGAGGCTATTTGGGTGGAAACTGAGAAGTGGAACGGTGTAAGCAACACTTTTAGGTGGTGTTTATAGACCGCAAATGGGAGCGTGAATGGGAGAGCAAAATATGTAAGGAGATATCAGATATTAGTAGTTAGCACAAGTAGTGATAGGTGGGAGAATTCCAATTTTCCAATAAATAGACTGGGAAACACATTCTGTAAATGGGTGGGATGGGTTGGAGTTTGTAAAATGTGTGCCGGATAGTTTTTTGCAGCAGTACCATTGAGGTATCGACAGAAGAAGGGGCAGTGCTGGACCTCCTGTTAGGAATGAGGCAGCCGGTGACGGAGGTATGCGTTGGTGAGCACTTCGGGACCAGTGTTTTCACAATACCATTAGTTTCAATATTAATTATGGAGAGAGTCAGAACTGGGTCTAGGGTAGAGATTTTTGATGGAGAAAGCTAAACATCTGAGGATGCGTAAGGATTTTAGGAGTGAATTGGGACACTTTGTTTTCTGCGAAGGATGTAGAAGACGAAAATGGAGGAATTAAGGGGAAATTGTAAGAGTTACAGAAATCTTTATGTCCCTGTTAGGTTGAAAGGAAATAGTAAAAATGGAAAGAGCCATGGTTTCAAGGAAATGGACACCGTTTGAAAAAGAGGATATCTACAAATAATTATAGGAGTAAATGAAGTGCTAGTGGAGTATAAAGAATGTAAAAAGAAATTAGGAAGGCTAAAAGAGATATGAGGTTGCTTTGGCAAGAAAGGTGAACATAAATCCAAGTGTTTCTAAGCTATTTAATAGCAAAAGGATAATGAGGGATAAAATTGGACCATTAGAGAACCAGAATGGACAGCTATCCGCAGAGCCAAAAGAGATGGGGGAGATATTGAACAATTTCTTTTCTTCGTTATTCACCAAGGAGAAGGGCTATTGAATCGGTGAGTTTAAGAGGAAAGAGTAGAGTTAGCTATGAAAACTGAGATTCAAAGAGGAGGAAAGTACTGACACTTTTGAAAAATATAAAAGTGGGATAAGTCTCCAGTCCTGACAGGATATTTCCTAGGACATTGAGGGATTGTTAGTATAGAAATAGCAGGTGCTATGACAGGGAAATATTTCAAATGTCAGTAGAAACGGAAATAGTGCCGGAGGAATCTGGCGTAGGCATGTTGTTCCATTGTTTAAAAAAGGGTTCAAAGAATACAAACCTAGCAATTATAGACCTATTAGTTTTTGACGTCTGTGGTGGGCAAATGAAATCGGAAAGGATACTTAGAGATAATATATATAAGCATCTGGATAAACAGGGTCTGTCAGGAACAGTCAACATGGATTTGTGCCTGGAAGGTTATGTTTGACAAACCTTCTTGAATTTTGTGAAGCGGTAAACTAGGGAAATGATGAGGGTAAAGCAGTGGATGTGTCTATATGCTTTCAGTAAGGCCTTTGACAGGTTTCCCCATGGAAAAGTTGGTTAAGAAGGTTCAATCTTTGGGTGTTAAATGGCGGAGTAGCAAGATGGATTCAACAGTGGCTGAATGGGAGATGTTCAGAGAGTAATGGAGGATGGCTGTTTGTCAGTTGGAAGCCGGTGACCAGTGGGGTGCTCAGGGATCTGTGGTTGGGTCCACTTTGTTTGTCATGTACATCCAATGATCTGGTTGATGGGGTGGAAAAATTGGATAAGTAAGTATGCAGATGATACTAAGATGTTGGTGTTGTGGATAATGGAAGTAGATTTTCAAAGTTCTACAGAGAGATTTGGGCCATTTGGAAAGTGGGCTGAAAGATGGCAGATGGAGTTTAATGCTGATATGTGTGAAGTGTTACATCTTGGCAGGACAAAATCAAAATAGGACGTTACATGGTAAATGGTAGGGAATTGAGGAATGCTGTGGAACAGGGGAATCCTAGGAATAATGTGCATAGTTCCCTGAAGGTGAATCGCATTGTAGATAGGGTGGTAAAGAAAGCCTTTGGTGTGCTGGCCTTTATAAATCAGAGCATTGAATATAGGAGTAGGGAAGTAATGTTAAAATTTGTACAAGGCATTGGTAAGGACAATTCTGGTGTTTGGTGTACAATTTTGGTCGCCTAGTTATAGGAAAGGATGTCAACAAAATAGAGAGAGTACAGCGGAGATTTACTAGAATGTTGCCAGGGTTCCGCAGCAACTATGTTACAGAGAAAGGTTGGAACAAGTTAGGTCTTTATTCTTTGGAGAGCAGAAGGTTTGGGGGGACTTGATTGAGGTCTTTAAAATGATGAAAGGGAAACAGAGTTGACGTGGATTACGTTTTTACCATTGAGGGTAGGGAAGATTCAAACAAGGGGCATGGACATGAGGAATTAAGGGACAGAGGGTTTCGGGGTAACGTGAGGGGAAACTTCTTTACTCAGAGGGTGGTGGCTGTGTGGAATCAAGCTCCGCAGAAGTGGTGGAGGCAGATCGATTTTTAACTTTAAGAGTAAAGTGGATAGGTATATGGACGTGAAGGGAATGGAGGGGTATGGTCTGAGTGCAGGTAGATGGGACTAGGGGAAAACAAATGGTCGGCACGGACTGGAAGGGCCGAGAGGGCCTGTTTCCGTGCTGTAATTGTTATATGGTTTATGGGTTATATGAATATTATTCAAATTGATTGATGTTAAAACAATTTGTGCATCTATATCACTACCTACCAAGTTCATGATTTTCATTAATCCACTTGTGTTTGTTTTTTTCATTTCCTCCTTACCACTGCGTTTACAAAGACAAAAATATACATATTTTTAATAATTTTAACATTTTAATTAATTAATTCCCAGTCAATATTTATGCTGGCAATGCCACCACTGATTCCCCATACTTAATTTCAGCAATTGTATACAGCTGTATCTCTCTATAGTTGGTTGGTTCTCCAAGGAAACTGACACCCGAGAATGCATTTGTCTACTGGGGTTCTCAACAAATCCTCTCATCAGGCACATAGAGGACGTAGGATGAAATTTGTCGGGCATGTACTCAGAATGCCACCAGAAAGTGCCACTAAGATAGCAAGTGGGACCTCTGCCGGATTTGGAAGCCCGAGACGCTAACCTATCGAGGGTGGAAGACGTTGCACATGACCGAACGGAATGGCGATGGCTTTGGGACCATGCAGTCAACAAGTGGTGGGAGGAACTAAGCCCAAGTCTAAGTCCAACAACTACCTCTTAAGGTGCAAACTTTCACATTCTCAAAACACTAGTCTTATGATTCAAGCAGCATACTCGGTCGAACTCTTGATTAGAACAGGAATGAGGATAGACTCTCTCACTCTCACTCTCTCTCCTGCTCCCTTTTTTTCCTTTTAAAAACATTGTTCGACACAATCATATGGTACAACACATCAAAACATAATCAAAATTACACTATATCAAAAAAAAATAATTATAGTACAAAATAGTACATGTTACAATACTATCAAACCACGCGGTGACCAGCTCCCACGGATGGCCTCCAGAGTCCCCGTAGACACGCGTGTTCCCACTCCAGGGCACACACGTGCACGGACTATAGGCCCAGGAAGAGGAGCAGGGCAGGCCGACTCGCTGCCTGGACGCGCGAATGGCCATTTTGGGGACGGGACCAGGAGCAACACCGACAGGTAAGTCCTTCCCCCCCCCCAGTCTCTCCATTCCACGGCCTTGTGTCGAACACCTGGATTGTTGGGATTAAATGCTACCAGAACTGAGGAACAACCCTTTAGTATATTGGTTCAGGGGCGAGTAAACATCTCGCACTCATTACACGGTGGAACACGGTCTCTTCCTCGCCGCAGAAATACCCTAGTGCGAAGCGGACTCGAGCCCGTGAACCGACTCAAAAGTTTGTTACACACACCGCTCTGTGCAACACTCTCCACCCAGGTCCCCAATGTAAAGGGAATAACTCCCCTTATAGAAAGACCCCACTGGGGAACCCTCACCCGCCTTTGGGTGTTAAATACCGTCCGCCGAGATGATGTGTAGGGACTGGAGACGAAGACAATGAGGTGCAGAAATTGTGCAGAACAATCTGTACAATGTGCGCTCTTCGCATCATGAAATGACATGCTGTTGTTATCAGAAAGGGGCTCAGGATTGTGTGGAGCTGTGCCGAGATAAATATCCCAGAGCCTAGGCCCGTGAGCAGACTCTGACGGAGTGGGGTAAGCTCTATCTGAACCACTCTAGGTGCGCGCCTCTCTCGACACCCGCCAAGACAGGGTGGAGGAACGGCCACTCCCGCATGCCACGTCATCCCCCTCCCCTTGTGGAACAACACGCTGGCTGTGAAAACCAACAATTTCCTCACTCTTAGCACATCTCAGTAGAAGACAGGCAAGCCCTTTAGGGAGGGTCGACTGATGCCCGTCATCGGGAGCCGTGAGACCCCCCTTAAGAACAACGCCCGACAGAAAAAATATGTTGGTCAGAGCGTGCCATCGGTGGGGTCCTCTACGTACATGTATCTCCGCCGAGTCCTGAGACGTGAGAGCCGCCCCACTGGGGTACGCATACTACCAAGACTGGCCCGCCCTCTCTAAACGGGAGACTCTGGAACTGCCACGGAAAACCAGTGCTTCCTAATCCCCAAAATAAATCTACCTTTCTTCAGTTAAAGCAGTTGTAAAGATAGAGGGCGGGACAAGAGTAGCCAGCCACTAACAACTTGGAGGCCACCCTCCCACAAAAGGAAAGAACTTCAAGCAGGCATGACCAGCGCCACAGCCGGGCGACACTTGCGGCTCCAACTCCTGCCAGTTTGCCGCCAAGCATCCTCGTGGGACTCAAGGTACACCCCCAGATAGAGGAGGTGCGCCCCCTGGTTATCTCCACGAAAAACATTACTTCTCCTCTGGCAGGGTGTCTACCTGCCACTGACCCACATAAAAGTCCAGAGCATTACTCCAGTTATCCTAGCAGAAGGTGCAAGCCGAGAAAATTCCTGGCAGTCACACATCCTCCGCATTGTCACCAGGATCAGTGACACAAGGAGTACTTTATGGCATAGAATCAAAAGAAACCACCTCTACCCCGCGGCCAGATAGGGCCAGGCCTGTCAACCTCCTCCGAAGAAGACACAGGGAACGGCTCCACACAGACTGAGAGTCCATAATTCCGGCACCCACGACACCATGGAACGGCCCTCCACACCACCTCGCTACTCTCGGATACAACCCTCATACATATAATCGCTAATATTCGGACGCTCTGAACAAACCGCACACATTAACCTTTCACAACGGCCACTTCCACAGCCAGCATACAAATGCTGGTACACGGGTTTATACCGTCTGATGATGCGGTCGCCAAGAACTCCGCGCCTAATGACTCAGGTAAGGCAATTAGTGTTGTGGTGTGTTGTGATGTGTGATCACTCGATCCTCGAGAGATTGGCAGGCAGTGATCTGTAGTGGTTCATTCAGGCCTACGTGTCCAGGTCGCGTCGAGGAAACTCTAGTCTGCTTGTGATGTACAACGGCCGTGACGTATGTATAATCGACGGTCTCTCGTAATACAGGAGGTTTTGTGTATCGTCTGAGAGTACTAGTGTGAAGGATCAACTGGTCTGTGCCGTTGAATCAATTTGAGCATAGACTCGGAAGGCCCAATGGCGATTTGCGCATGTTGCCTTGCACTCAGAAAAAGAGACTCATTTGTATCTTGGCTCTGTACTTATAAGGGCGACAGCTGTGATGGTGCACAGCGTTCAGAGGGATGGGCAACTGCCTTCTATAGGGCTAGCTAGGAGTCGACAAACTTGCCCGTACGCGCGTGTGTAGCCCGCCACTATCAGCAGAACTCAGCGTGCGCATGCTGGGGTTTGTGGGTGGGGGGGGCGGTGGTTGGGGGATACCGGTTGGGGCCGGTTTTTTTGTTCCGTTTTTCGTTATTTAATTATATGTTTGTCGTTATGTCCCCGCGTTTTTTTAGGTGGTAGTTTTGTCTTGTTTTTTAGTATCTCTTGGTTAAGGGGTTATACTTTTTTATGTTAATTGCCGTGTTGTTCTCCTTTCTTAGTATTTTTGTGATATAATGTGGAAGGCTTGATGAGTGATTTATGTTTACTTTTGTAGCTTTCATGTCCCGGTTATATTTTCTTTTCTGTTAGTTTTTTTGTTATATTTTCTATTTTTAGTTTGACTTGATAAAAAGGGGCTCATGATATTTTTTTTTTTATTATTTTTTTTTTTTATAATGTGTGGCTTTAGGGAGAATTTTCTATTAAAGTAAGTTTTTTAATTTGTTTAAAATTATTTTTGTTGGGTACATTCTTAGATTTTTTTTTTTTTTTTTTTTTAAATTTTAGATTGTTGTTTCCGGGGGGGTGCGCGAGGTTGTTAGTTTTTACTCAATTCTTTTTTTTTTAGATTAACTCGTCGTTGTGGCTTATTTTTGACTTCCATTTTTTATTAATTTTTATGTAAAGATTTGGTGAGACAATGTGAGGATATAATATCCACCTTTGTGACAAAAAGCTGTGCTTTGGGCCTGATCACATACAGGTGTGGTGCCCTTCTGACAAAGCGTGTGAGCCTGCAAAACTGTGCTAACTGTGTGTGTCTATGGTATACCAATCTAGTATCCCTACGTTCCAGTCTATAATCATCCTCTCTCGCTAATCTCCTCTCCCCAACAACCACTCCAACACCTCACTCTCCATCTTCAATATAACCACACAAATAACAACACCCCACACCACCCCCAACCCAACAACACCCAAAACCCCCCCCCCCCCGACCCCAACACCCCCACCCCCCCCCCCCCCCAACACCCCCCCACCCCCCCCCCCACACCCACACCAAACCACACCCCCCCCCCCCACCCCCAACCCCACCCCCCCCCACCCACCCCCCACCCCCAACCCCCCCCCACCACCCCCCCCCCCCCCCCAAAACCTCCACCCACCCTATCCCACCCACCCCACCGCCACCAAAAACCCCACCACAAAACCCACCCCACCCATAAAACCCCCCCCCCCCCCACACCAACCCCCCGCCTCCCCCCCCCACAATCCCACCACCCCCCCCCCCCCCCTCCCCCCCCCCCCCCCCCCGCCCCCCCCCTCCCCCCCCTACACTCACCAACCCCCCACCACCCCCCCCTCCCGCCCCACACCCCCCCCCCCCCACCCCCCCCCCCCTCCCCCCCCCCCCCCCCCCCCCACCCCCCCCTATGCCCTCCCCCCCCCGGCCCCCGCCCCCACCCTCCCCCCCCCCCCCCCACGTCCATTCCACATTATCCGGGCAAACTTTATTTATAGTTCCCCCCCATGTCGCAGGCTCTTCCCCAGAACCAACATATAGTCACCCCCGAGGACATCCCAGAAAAGCTCTACACAAACTCCTACCGTCAAAACCATCCAGCCCGGAGGACTTACCCCTCCTGAGTCTGATGCAAGGCACGAGTCTACTCTTCGCAAAGATAAGGGGCATCAAGAGGGAGATTGGCCCCTCCCTATCTACTGTGGGTAGACCACCTCCCACAAGATCTGATGAGCCTCCCGGCTGACGAAAGACCAGCAACTCTCTTGTAGTTCGCTACACAAAACCTCCTTCTCACTCTCCCCTCCTCGGCATGACACCACCCCCAGGATTCAATTTGCGGGGAAAGTCCGATACCCGACTGCACAAGCAGCTCCACTGGACTGGCTGGGCTCCGCACTCTCCCATCACCCTCCATGTCTGGGGCCTGGGGAAGAAAAACAAGACAGGCACCCCCATGGCCGTGGTACACTGGCACCCCAGAATCCTGAAAGAGTATCGCCACCCTGAAATAGGACCGACCTCCACAGAACACCTAGAGCACCCCTCTACAGGCACACCCAGGGAATCTCCACTATGCTTTTAGACTCTCCTGCCACTCAGCGGTGAAGGCAGCACACCCCCCCCCCTCCCAGCACCTCCACTGGCACTGATTATGGAGCACAGACTGAAACAATAATGCCCCGAACCGCCCCTACCGGTCTGACGCTGCTCATCCCCCGTCTCAGGGGCCAATACCAGGAGAGCCAACCCCGTCATCTGGCGTGCCAGCACCCTCAGTAGGCCTCTGAAACAAGGGACCTCCTCCACCCAGAGGACACACACCCAAGGGAGCTAACTTCAACAACCTCGATGAGATTAACTCCCTCGGAGGGCCCCTCGGACTATGGGGACATCCTACCCGCCCTGATGATCACTAACTCCAGAGGAGTCAACCCAGTGGTCTTGTGGACACCCGCTGAAGATCCGTGATAAGGAGGCCCAATCTCCGAACGGAAGACTCCAGTTCAAGACACCAGCCACTTCAGTGGTAGGGATAGTCTGGAGGAAAAAAACATCCCCTAGGTTTGGACCCACGGGCTCTTGCTCGTCCTTGCCAGGCTCACATGCCTCCTTTTGTCCACATAGCATGCGGGGTACAGTGACCTCCATAAAGGTAAGGGTCTTCCACCTCCACACTACCGACTGCACATTACGCCCACAGGTTTTAACTTCCCTGCCACCATCTGAACCACCTCAAGCCCTTGTGGGCCACAGCAGAGGATACAATCTGGGAACACTCACTGGAGCTGATATAGGCACCCCTTGGGTGGTCTCAGAAATCGGCAGGTGCACGACCGATTGCATTTGACTCGCTTGGGTGGACTTTTTCCTCTCCTTCTACTTCTTCGTCATCTGCTGCTCCCCATTTCACCCCCCCCCCTCCCTCCCCTGTGCCCCACCTTCAGCCACCTACCACAGGTTCAGGACTGTGGGAGGCAGGGGCCATCACTACCCTGGGTCCCCAAGGCGGAACTTGCAGACTCAGATGGCTATCTCTGCCGCCCCCGGATCACCAAGGCTGGCAGCCCTAAGCGGGGTCAGCAGTCCACCCTCTCGCCACCCCAGATGGGCCAGCAGTGGCATTCCTGGGCCACTGCGCTAGAAACTTATGGCAGCGACTCCGCAATAGACACTCCCTACCGAGATGTCCCAAATTAACCGCACGCAGACACCGTGCCTTTCCCAACTCCAACGCACGGTTCTAGGGAGGGACCGCTACACTCCACCTCGAGTTTCCCTCACCCACCTTCATGAACCACACACCTCTTGAAACTGACGATCCCTTTTTCCTCCGGGTCCCCCCCCAGGTGCATGAGCCTAAGCACTTCGACCGCACCCTCCACAACTTAGACAGGTGTGGAAAAGTGTTGTATCGGAATACATGTGGGCAACTCCGCAGGAGAACCGGTCTCATCTGAATACCACGGATCCACCTGTATGTGGACCCCCCCCCCCCCACTGAGGACCCACTTCTCCAGCGTTCGAGCCACATCCTCCTGTGTCTTTAGATCATTCTCAAACCTTTCCTCTTTCGAGCTACGGAGAGACAAATTGTTCCCTCCCAAGAAGTTCATTCATTGCCTTCCTAATTGCACCCCTGTTTTGCCTGGACACCATAGCCAGTTTGAATTGGATACCCAAACCGTCCCATCCAATGTCAACATGAGCTCATGCTCAGGTGGCCATCGGACCCGCCCACTGAGCCCATCGCTTCTGACCTTCGGCCGCGCCCCCACCCATCGCCATTCTGACACCCCCCCCCCCCCCCCCCTGAGGCACAAACAGCTCCAGCACCCCAGCTTCAAGTTAAGTTCCAGAAACAGTCACAGTCAAAGACAGGCAGCAGAAAGCAGAAACCTCCAGCTGAAGCAGGAAAGTCCCCAAGTTCATCCACAGCCGAGAGCAGCTTTTGGAAAGCTCTATCCCAGTCTAGCCATAAGCAAGAGTACCTTCTTCACATTAAGCCAGGCAGCCGCAATGTGCAAAATGACTTGAGGGCAGAGAAACGGTGCTAAAAATGACAGACACCAAAATCTTTGTACCCTCGATCTCCGCCAACGACAACCGCACCCTCGACAATGTGGAGAAAACTGAGGAATTTTCACATTGGTTGAGGATTCCTGGACCAAAGGAAAGTTTCAACAGTCCAACGATAAGTTAAACTTTGAAGCCCCTCTGCTTCTGTTCCTTCTCCAACGGCAAAAACCTCGAAAGGCTGCTTGAAGAAAGCACGATTCTCTCCCTCACCCTCTCTCTCTCTCTCTCTCTCTCTCTCTCTCTCTCTCTCTCGATATTCAAAGGCAGGTGTGTCTATCTTTAACATAGGAAATGATGAATGGATACACTCAGCACGTTAGTGCAGAGTCCACTGATGCTAAATGATCTAGTGTGCATTGTGTTAGCCATTCATTCATTTGGTTTCAGATTGATACCACCTCCTTTTTCTTTAACAGATCCATTTACTGGCAGATCTCTCTACTAAGTTTGAACAAATATGGTTTCCATTCATTGATTACTGAAAGGGGTAGCTGAGCTCAGCACCGTAACTCAATAAGTACCCTGGTGTAGGATTAGATGAAAAAAAGTATTGGGATCTGTATACATGTCTCAATATTGTTATATGAAACTGTTCCATTCAATGTAAAGATGTATTCCTTATTTTTAAAAAAAATTATTATATAATAATTGTTTTTATTTTTTTTAATTTTTTTTTGTTTATCTTTATTCTTTTTTATTTTTTATTTTTTCTTATATAATCATCACTATTTAATCACAACGTCTTGCATTATTGATTTTATACTTTACTTTTTTTATCCCCGTCGCCTTCGTCACGTTAGAACTATGCCAGAAACGAAGGAATGTGTACTTTAAAGAATCCACAGTAGCTGTTCACATGAAGAATGCATCTTCCCGCGTAGATAGATTCGCGCTACGAGCAAATTTTTCGATACTTCTAGACTTCGAGAATCCTGTTGAATCTTTCGGATGTTCTTGTTATTCTTTACCGTCGTGATGTATTATTGCGCGATGTCGTTCTATATCTGATAGTAATATATTCTTTGATCTAACCAAGTATATGTTTGGTTATGTCATTAAAGTTAATGTTGCCCGTTCTTGTTAGTCTATAGCTTAGTGTCATGAGAGCGTGTGTTCAGAAGTAAATGTGCAAGCTTTGCGCTAGACCGGGAATGAGTTTCCTCCGTGAAGTAGCAGCATGTAGTAGTAGTTCTAATGCATCCGTGTATCCACGCATTTAGAGAATCGATTAGTCTTTATCGAAGCTCTCTGAGTAGAAGACTGAGAAAATAATTAGTATTATTGTACATTGTTGATAGATATGCTAGGAGACCTGTTGGATAAGACGAGCTGCATTGCTTCTGCTTGTCTGTAGAAGCTGCATGCATCACTACCCACTGATGTGGATCCTGTCTGACTTTCTCGATCGCATTCTCGTCTACATTCATCTGTGAGTCCCACCTGGAATGCCGCGCTGCCTGAGACTGAGAGAGCTGCCGTTCGCGAGACTCTCCGTAGCTCCACACGAGCTCACTGACCACGACAACACGTCTGATCTTCAGTGAATGATTGAATGAGGCCTGCTGCAGAATGGGCCGAATGGCCTCCGTTGACCTGGCACGTCGTTGCTGCACTAAGAGTAGATATCATGAGTGATATGACAGAGAAGAAGACAACAGATACCCAGCGAGATCAGTAGAGCACTAAGAGGGAACGCGCGAGCTCCCTTCGCAGATAGCCAGTACGCGCTCGAGGTGTCGCTATGCCAAAATGAACTGAGATTTCTGTAGTATAGCTCTACGCTATCCACTCCCCCCCCCCCACCCCCTTCTATGCGTGAGGCGTGCGTCACCAGAGCCCAGAGTTAAGGTTAGCAGGCGTTGCGTCGACTTGGTGGAAAAAACTCAGGTGGCATATTGTTACGATGAGCCGATAGACACGAATGTAACTGAGAAAAGATGAGAGGTGTAGAGATTCGCGCTCTCTAAGAAGTGTACTGTGAGAGACGAGATTGAGAAAGGGGTGACCACGTTGAGTAGTAACCTGAGAGATGAACTAATATATAAGATATCAAAGTATCCACTGGTTAGTCTGGAGCACCGTGGTTCCACCGTGTTGATATTGGGTACGCTGCCTCGTCCCAATGTGTGTGTCCCTGTGCCGTCATCTGTAGGACGTGAAGCTCATCTGGAATGTGGGGCTGCTCCTCAGAGATTTCTGTCCATACGCGTTGATACATCTCTCGAGAGTGTCTTCGCATGCGTGAGCCCTGAGCTACATGATTTCCTCTCATGCGGCCACTACCAGGCACGCCCCAGGACGTGGACGTATGAGGCAACGCTAGGCGTGCTGCGCCAGGCCCGCTGTGCACGCACGGTCGGCTCATCCGACCCTTCCCCTCAGCCGGTCGACTCCCCTCGGCTCCCACCAAACACCCGAAAGCTTGCGTATGTGTGGGGGCCGCGGCCGGGACCCCACCACGTCTCCTTTGCCACCTTTTTGAGGTGGTGTGGATGCATTGCGGATGGCACATTAGTTATCAGTCATCCCACCAGACCCACAATACAACGGGCCGCTAAGCTCAAAACCTACCAGGCACGGGCATGGCCCATAAGACCACGAAGAGTCCTCCCCCACCTACACTGACCCGGCCCCTTGTGCCCACCACACCCCTATCCCACTACTCGGCGCGCACCACGTCCGGCGACTCAAATTAACCATGAACTTGAGGAGCAGACCCTTCAGGATATTTCGTACAGGGGCAGCAACCTAACACACTTCATATACACGTGGAACAGGTCTTTACCTCGTGTGATGAAAAATACAGGCTCTCTCTTGTTTCTCTGGTTATCTCTATCTCTTCTTCTCTACCTATCTCTCTCCCTCTCTTTTCTATATTTATTATGTCTATTCCTCCTAACTTTCTCCTCTCTTATATATATATTCTCTATCTCTCCCCCTCTCTATCTCTATGTCTCCCTCTATCTCTCTATATCTCTATATCTATCTATCTCTCTCTAACTCCTTCTCTCTCTGCCTCTCTCTTCTTCCCTACCTCTATCTCTCATATCTCTAGGCTCTATCTCTCTCTATCTCTCTACTCATCTCTCTCCCTCCCTCTTCCCTCTCCTTTCTATGTCTCTATTCTCTCTTCTATCTATCTCTCTCTCTAACTCCTCTCTCTCTAACTCTTCTCTCTCTCTAACTCCTTCTCTCTCTCTAACTCCTTCTCTCTCTCCCTCTCTCTCTCCCTCTATCTCTATATCTCTCTCTCTATCCCTCTCTATCTCTCTCTTTCTCTCTCTTCTCTATCTCTCTATCCTTCTCCTCTCCCTCCCTCTCCCTCTGTTTCTCTTTCTCTCTCTCTCTCTCTCTCTTCTCTCTATCCCTCTATCTCTCTCTATCTATCTAACTCCTTCTCCCTTCTCTCTATCTCTCTTATCTCCTATCCTTCTCTCTCTCCCCTTCTCTCTCCCTCTCTCTCTCCTCCTCTCTCTCCCTCTTCTCTCCCCTCTTCTCTCCCCCTTCTCTCTCCCCCTCTCCTCTCCCCCTCTCTCTCTCCCTCTCAGCCTCTCAGCTGCGGTGAGCCGCTTGCAACCTCCTGTTGTGATGTCATTGTTGCACCCGGCAGCTTGTGATTGGTGGACCATGATGACGTTGTGACATCATCACTGAAGGACCTGTAAAATGTTTTTTCTGTCTGAAGTTGTTTTGGGATTTTTTAACTTTAATCATCTCTCTCCCTCTCTCTCTCCCTCTCTTCTCCCCTCTCTCTCTCTCTTCTCCCCCCCTCTCTCTCTCTCTCTCCTTTTCCCTCTATCTCTCTCTCTCTCTCCCCTCTATCTCTCCCTCTCTGTTTTCATTTTCAAAACTTTATTCGACACAGTCATATGATACAGCACATCAAAACATAATCAGCAATTGCACTATAACAAATAATCATTATAGTACAACAGTGCATTCATGTTTTACAATACTCTCTAACCCACGCGGTGACCAGCGCCCACAGAAAAGCCTCCAGTTTCCCCGTGGACACTGTTGTTCCTATCCAATGGACACCGTGCACAGACATGGGCCGAAAGAGGGGCAGGCAGCCGACTCTAGCATGCCATCGATCCGCTCGCGATATGGCCATCTTGGCCAGGCCCAAGGAGCAAACCGACAGGGAAGTCCCACACTCCCAGATTGGCTCTACCATTCCCTCAGCCTTGTGTGGAACACTAGAATCGTGGGACTTAAATGCAGCCGGAACTTGTAAGAAAAAACCCCTTCAGATATTGGTAAGGGCTGTAAACATCAGGCACGTCCATCACATACGGCGGACGAGCTTGTGAACCGACCTCAAATGTTTATTACATGCCACCGCTCTGTACAACAGTCTTCACCCCAGGTCCCCAATGTAAAGAGGGAAAACAACTCCCTTATAGAGGACCCCCACTGGGGACCTCCCCGCCTTCCTGGTGGTAAACACCGTCCGCCATGGGTGTCAGGAGGGAGACGAAGGAAGGAGGTTGCAGAATGTGCAGGAGCTTTCTGTAACAATGTGCGTCTTTTCGAATCATGAAATGGCATGCTGGTCATCTCAGAAAGGCGGCTCAGATTGTGTGGAGCAGTTGCCGAGAAATATCCTTGCGGAGCCTAGGCCGATGAGCAGATCTGACGAGAGCGGGTGAAAGCTCAGTCAGAACCACTCTAGGTGCCCGCCTCTCCTCGACACTCGTCATGACGGATGAGGGACTGACACTCCCGCAGCCACAACATCCCCTTCCCTGTGAACAAACACGCTGGCTGAAAAAACAGCCAAATTCCGCACTCTTAGCACATCTCGAGAGAAACTATGCAAGCCCCTTAAGGGCGGGTCGACTGATGCCCGCCACTGGTAGCCGCGAGACCCCCCTTAGGCAATGCCCCCGACAGAAAAGATACATGGCCAGAGCGTGCCATCTGCGGGGGTTCTGAGGAGAAGCGCCACCTGGGTACGCACGCATACCAAGGAATGGCCGCCCTCCTCTAACGGGAGACTCAGGACCTCCGCAAGAAAACCCAGTGTTCTATTGCCCAAAAGAAATTAACAGCTGTATAAAGCATTTACAATATGGAAGTAGGAGAAGAGTAGCCAGCCTTGGTACCATAACATGGAGTGGATCAGCTGGTTTATGACCAGCACTCCCCCCCCCACCCGAAAGGAAAGAACTCCAAGCAGCCGGACCAGCGCCCTAGCGTTGGCAACCACTTTCGTCTTCCAACTCCTGGCCAGTTTGCGGCCAAGCATCCTAAGTGGGATCTCAGGATTTACACCCCCAGATTGAGGAGGATTTAGGAGCGTGGTACCCACGCAATACATTGTCATCTCCTCTGGCAGCGGAGTTCACTACCTTTGACCCACTTGAACGTCCAGAGCATTGCTCAGTTACCCTGGCAAAAAGATGCAGCGAGTAATCCTCTGGCAATCAGTATCTCCGCAGGTCACCAGGATCAGTGAACGTAAGGGTTACATCATCGGCATGCGCCAAAGAACCACTCACCCCCGGGCAGGTAAAACATAGAAAATAGGTGCAGGAGTAAGCCATTCGGCCCTTCGAAGCCTGCAACACCTTTAATATGGATCATGGCTGATCATCCAACTCTCAGTATCCTGTTACTGCTTCTCTCCATATCCCGATCCCTTTTTTTTAAAACCACAAGGGGCCACATCCAACTCCCTTTAATATGGCCAAATGAACTGGCCTCAACCACCATTCAGTATTTCCAGGATCACCACTCTCTGATGTGAAAAATGTCTTCCTCATCTCGGTCCAAAAGGGAATTCCCCCGTATCCTTAGACTGTGACCACTTGTTCTGGACCTCCCCAACATCGGGAACAATCTTCCTCCTAGGCCCTACCAACCCCTTAAGATTTTGTAACTTTTTATATAAGTTCCCCACTCAGTCTTCTAAATTCTAGGAGGTACAAGCCAAGGTCCTATCGTTTTCCTCATATGAAAGTCCTGACATCCCAGGAAATCAGTCTGGTGAACCTTCTCTGTACCCCCTCTCTATGGCAAGAATGTCTTTTTCAGACCACCCAAAAAACTGTATACAATACTCCAGGTGTGGTCTCACAAGACCTTGTACAACTGCAGTAGATCCTCCCACTTCTTATACTCAAATCCTTTCGCTTGATGAATGCAACATTCCATTTGCTATACTTCACTGCCTGCTGCCCTGCTTGCCTACTTACAATGATTGGTATACCATGACACCCAGGTCTCGTTTGATCTCCCTTTTTCCTAATTTCCCACCATTCAGATAATAGTCTACCCTTCCTCTTTTTTGTCACCAAAGTGGGGATAACCTCTCAGGTATCCACATTTACTGCATCTGCATGCATTTGCCATCACCCAGCCTATCCAAGTCACTTGCAGCCTCGTAGCATCTTCCTCACACCAACAATTTCCCCCCAGCTTAGTGTCATCCACAAAACCTGGAGATGTTGCATTCAATACCCTCGTCCAAATCATTAACATATATTGTAAATAGCGGGGGTCCCAGCACTGAAGCCTTGCGGTACCCCACTAGTCACTGCCTGCCCATTCTGAATGGATCCGTTTACCCCTACCTCTTTGCTTCCTGTCTGCCAGCCACATCAATACTGAACCCCCAATACTGTGTGCCTTAGTTCCCTGTTCACTAATCTTTATGTGGGACCTTGTCGGAAAGCCTTCTGAAAAAGTCTAGTTATAAACACATCCACTGGTTCTCCCTTATCCACTCTACTAGTTACATCCTCGAAAAAATCTAGAAGATTCGTCAGGACATGATTTATTTTCGTAAAATCCATGCTGAATTTGTCCAATGATTTCACGACTTTCCAAAATGTGCTGCAATCCCATCTTTAATAACTGACTCTAGCAGTTCCCCACTCCGATGTTAGACTAACTTGTCTGTAAATTCCCTGTTTTCTCTCTCCCCTCCCTTTTTAAAAAGTTGGGGTTACATTAGTACCCTCCAATCCTCAGGTACTTCTCCAGAATTCTAGGAGCTTTGAAAAATCCCTGAAAAATAAGGTAGGCCAGGCCTGTCAACCTCTCGAAGAAGACACAGGAAAGCTCCACCACCGAACCGAGTACAACTGACCCGACATGAGGCACCCCTGACGGGATCCCCCCTCCAAAAATGAAAGGTAGCCAACAATGCACCATTAACTTCACAGGCACTCCACTGCAGCTTACAAAAGCCGGACCCGGGCACAAAGTGCGTAGTCCAAACCCAATGCTTGCAGTGTTTCCCAATCAACCAAAAGACCCCAAACCAAAACATCCCCCCGAACATTGGCTAACCCCCCCCCCCCCCCTACAACCTAAACCTAACAGCAGACCCCACTGAATCACCCAAACACCCCAAACAACCCAAAACATCCCCCAAACAACAGATAAAACACCCCCCACCTACATCTAACAGCAGAACCACTGAACCACACCAATCAACCCAAAGCATCCCCAAACATCCACCCAAACAACTAAACACCCCCCCCACCCTACACCCTAGACTAACAGAGACCCACTGAATCACCCCAAACACTAAAAACACTCCGAACAGTCCCAAAACATCCCTCCAAACAACGGGCAATAACCCCCACCTACCCTACAACCTAAACTAACGCGATCCCATGACTCAAAACCCAATCAACCCAAAATACACCCGAAACTACCCAAAAAACATTCCCCCAAACAACTGATAAAACCCCCCCCACCTTTACAACCTAAACCTAACAGCAGACCCACTAAATCACTCACCAAACAATACCAATAAAAATACACCCCGAAACAACCCAGAGAATCCCCCCCCCTGCAGCCACTATAAGAAGAACTACCAATCCGCTGTAAACAAGGACAGGCTAACAAAACAGAGGGAATAGGCCAGGACACATCTACAACAAGATACCCACCTCTACCGCAGCCAGGACCCCTTACCCAGAAGAGTCTTGGGCGCCACACAGACCAGAAACATGTTGGCAGAGCACATACATAACTTAAAGACTTGCAGAACATGATAGTGGACAAGAGGTTTTTGGACATTTATTGATCAACAGAGGCTGAAAACACTAGCAGCAAATGATACACGATACCAGAGACATTTGGCAACTAACAAACAAAAGAAGTTAACAAACAAAAGAAGTTCAAACAAAGAACAGGATAAGCCCAACCAAAGTGACCGGTCCTAGGACCCAAACACATGGAAGCTCCACCCAGAAAGGGAGAGGAAAGGAACATCAAACTTACCATTATAAAAAACCTAAACGGCTAGGATTAGATCTCTTTCCCTGATGAAGCTTACAGCCGAAGCAAAATGGGTTATCGTTGCCCAGTTGGGAAGAATTCGGCAAGCGGTCTTCCACAAGATAGAAAAAAACCAAAAGAGATGGTGAGCACTCGGTGTTAACCCTACGAGCTAGAAGATAATTGCTTAGATTTGATGTTTATTAGCATTTGCAGCAAAGTCTACCTAGGCCAGAGATGAGTTGTAACATGCAGAGGGATAGGGGGGGATGAGGGAGATGGTTTAACAACAGTAATGGGGTCAACACAACCAGCACAGAATCCTATCCTCGAAGAGGATTCCTTTGCAGTTGCTGTAAGAGTTATTTATAAAATTACCCAGCTTTACACCATCTAGGAGTTCTAAAAGAACAGACGTACCCCCGAAGGGGTATCACGAGGCAGGCCAAGATATTAACACACTTTGTAAAACCAAGCAAATCCCACCCAGGAAACATTTAAAAAATTGGCTTCTAATGCTGTAACCTGGGGGCCAAAACAAACACGACATATGTGTGATTGAACATTAGGAAAAGAGTTGGAATGTCTGGAAGACAATACCGCGAGAGCCAGCCTACAGATCGTGTTGCAGGAAGCGGTCGCCAAGGCCCCACCAACCAATCTGGAACAACGAGAAAATTTGTGGGAGGATAAAATTTAAAATCCATATAATGGAGGATCTTAGATACCGTGTTATTGAAAACCTGACCTCAGTGACTGGGCCTCTGAACAGAACTGCTTGCAAGGATTTCCTGCCTCGCAAGTCAGCTGGCTGTAAGTCTAATGTTGCGGGTACATATCCCGCAAGACTTGTTTCCTATTTACAGGAAAACCACATCGATCAACCCCGCGCTGCATGGGCGACCACCGTCCCGTCCCCGTCCCGTCCGAGCCGCGCCCGCTCGCTCCCTCCGCCCTGTTCCCGCGGCCCACGCGGCCCACGGCTCCGCTCCAGCAGCACGACATAACCCCCCCCCCACACGGTGCGTCCACCCACAGCCCCAGATCGTGGTGTTGCGGCGCAGCAACCGGCCACGAGGACCAGCCGGCCTCCCCGGTACGCGGCCCCAGGGCCCACTTCCTTGTCGGGCCGATAACCGGGTCCGAGAACTGGACACGGCCCCGCGCTCCGAAATCCCAGCGCGTCGCCCTCATCGACCGGAGGTCTCCTCACGCCAGGGCCCCCTCGGCCCCTCCCCCAGAGACCACGGGCCGAGCGCAGACACTCCGGGTGGGGGTGGGGGGGAGACCCAACGGCCACGGACACTGCCGGACAGGGACGTCACGGCCGCGTGCCACAGGTAAACAGGTCCGGTAAATGCCTACCCCTTCCCTCGCACCAACCCCTTCCCACTCAACACACGGGGTCCAAGCACGAGTGGTCAGACCAAACACGTAGTAGCTGCAGCAGCTGCAGAGGACTCTCCAGGCACAATTAGCAATTTTCACAGGACGAACTTCCAGCTGCACACGCGGAGGGGTCAGGGAAAGAGACTGGGCAAGAGTAACGAGACATCCCCATACAAGGCCAGAACATGTTACTGGAAAACTGACAAAACCCAGCAAGCCTAGTTTTAATAATTGGAGATTTCCAACATTGGCCAAGGGTCCCCAAATTCACCTAAACAATAAAATACAATTGAAACAGCTATTCCAGGAGCCAATGTGTACATGCCACTTCCATCCTTGACAAATGAGCCATTGCCAGAAAAAACTCAAAAAGTCTTTTCTCTCGTTTTGGGCATTATCATAAGGAAACAAAGACCACAGACTGCCATCAAACAACTCCAAACCTAATCAGATGGCCAGTCGTAAATTACCTATGCCATGCATATGGATCCCTATGATCAACTTCAGCCAGTCTCTCCCCGCCACCAGATCAGGACACACTCAGACACTTAATGGACTACATACAGGACCAAGAAAACACATTCCACCATTCCCACCCTGCAGTTTAATAGTAGTCACAGACCACGGTCCACTGGACAGACTCACAGCCGAGCCTGATCGAGAATGGATGAAGCATTTTAAACTGTTTGGGACACCATGGCCAAGAGAGGCAGGCCCACAATTAGGGAAAACAATCATCAACCTTTCTAAGACATTCTCCTTTCCGTAAACAAGAGAGGGTCTTGAACAGGGCCTCACCTTCGTCCCTTCTCCAAATCCAAAAGGAACAAGTGCAGGGTTGACCTACACAGATTTTATTGATCCATTAGTTAAATACACCACTTCAGTGGCGCAGAGCCTGGCGAAATTTATACCCTTGTAGACCACTCACAGGATGGACCCCAGGATGAGAGGATGTTCCTAGAGAGATAACAGAATTTTAACAGAGACCAGCATCAGCCATTGGGGATATGCCTTACAACGAAAGATAAGTCTAACCTCACCAGAAAAGAGAGGCAGGCCTTGATAGAGCTGAGGGATAACAATGAGATAGTGTATTCAAACCAGCAGACAAGGGGGGGAAATATAGGTTAATCATGGGAAGACACAGTACTCTTTGAGGCACCATAGACAACTGAAAACAAGATAGAACCACTATACTAAGTTAGATTGAGCCCATATATAAAGGACACACAAAAGGAAATAGAGGATATTTTGGCAGAGCTTAAGACATCAGGATACATCTAGAGGAGAAACCAGTAGAATACCTAACAGGGACCACAACCCAGGGCAAGGCAATTCTACTGCTCCCAAAGTTACACAAAAAACCCGACAACAAGGACAGTGCCTGGAGAAATACGCCAGGGTTAGGGCCCATTAGTGTCAGGACTGTAGTAGTGAATCTATGGGTGCAGGAATACATTGACCACTACCTTAACCCACTGGCACACAAATACCCCAGCTACATTAAGACACCTACCATTCACCCGAATAGGTTAACTCCCTCAACATACCGCCCAACGCAATACTCTTCACCATGGATGTGGAAAAAGGCCTGTACACAAACATTGAGGACAGACAGGGGGATGGATTACCGGCAGTGGAAAACATCCTACGGAGAAATCCTGACCCAGAGAGACCAGCGAGGCCTAGTTAAATACTTGAGCTGGGTTTTGACTAAGATGACTTTGAATTTAACGGGGGAGTTCTATTTACAGTCAAAGGTGAAGAATGGGGAAGAAGTTTGCCCCAGCAGCTAATGCCAACATATACATGGCAGAATGGGAGGAGACAGTTTTCACAAATGTCCTAAGCGTCAAGTGAGCTATAGATTTAGATGACATTTGGCGAGTTGTGGACACACTCGGAAGGGGAATTAGAGGAGTTTATTGACATACTCAATGCCCTCCACCCTTCATCAAGATATTAAAGGCCATGACAGCCAGGAGAGGGTGGACTTCCTTGACACCATTGTCTTTAAATACCATCACATAACCAGGACCATAAACTAGCTACCAAAGTCTTTTTCAAACCCACAGACACCAACCTATAAACACCACAAGCCACACCCAAAACACTCCTTCAGGGGGTATCGTTATAGTCACAAAACTGACCCGCTTCACCGTATATGTACTAGGGAGAGGGAGGACTTTCAACCCAGGCCAACAAGCACCCTCTTCACCGGCCCTCAGACAGAGGTGTTATGCAAACGGAAATTTAAATCACATCGTCAGATCTTCCTAAAAAGCATACAAACGCCCCATGACCTCGGCCAGGGGCCCGTTGAATTTACCAGAATAACTCGATTTGGCAAACATGGCTGTCCAGGCCCACAAAAAATAGTCAAGGGCTCGATTTAGAACATTCCAAAGGGGATTTCGCCCACACTAAAGGGGTACAATGTATTTTCAGCATTCAAGAGGGCTAAAAATTGAAGTAATCCTGGTAGTACAAAGTTCCACACAGGCCCAGGTCTGTGGGCAGAGACGCGTTGTGGAGCTGCACCCACTTAGTAATAGCCAAAAATATAGAGAAACTCAGTGTAACAGGTGCAAGGGAGGCCAGCTAGACCAGAGGGATAACCTGGAGCAAAAGAAGTGTGGTTTATGCAATTAGATTGTTAAAGAGTGTAACTACATGTACATAGGCAAAAACAGGTAACAGCATCTCAGAGGTCAGATGACAGGACACCTCAACAACTTCACAAAGGGGGGACCAATCCATACCCTATTAGCAGACACTTCCAGCAACATGGGATCCAGTCCCTAGAGATATGGGCCGGGAAACAAACATAAATTGGACAACAGGGGAGGACAGAAAAGGAAGAGAGGCTTATGGATAGAAGCTCTACAGACGAAGAGCCCAATGGCCTAAATCTAGCATAAACTCAAAAACCTAGGGTGGATCCAGACTGACTCCCACAAATCCCATGGCAAGGGCAAGTGTAAGGCCAATAGATTTGGACAAGATGTGATGAAACCGTGTGCCAAATACCAGAAGTGACAGTGTACATAGTGAAAAAAGGAATCCCAGGGGAGAGATCAACAAGCACCAGAGGGCATATGTTGTCCCACTGTCCGATAAATCACACCCTAACTACCCTACCTCCGAACCCTAACCCTAAATCTAACCCTAAACCCCTAACCCTAATCCCAAAAACTTAACCCTAACCCTAACACACTAACCCTAACGTAACCTAAACCGAACCCGAAACCTAATACTGGCCCTGACCTCTTTACAGTGACTTCGACACCTAACGCCCTGTCCCTCTCCCTTTCCTCTTTTCTCCGCGCGCCGCCGCCGCCGCCATCTTGTTTCTGGGGCCCGGCTCGTGGCGTCATCGCGTCCACCCTCCGCCATTGGTTGCCCGTACGTCACCGCCCGCGCCCGATTGGCCGGCAGGTGTCGTCCGCGCAGCGCCCCCTGGGAATGGGGTGGCGGGGGGGTGGTTGGTGGCGGTTGGGGGGGGTGTGGGTGGGGAGGGGGTGGGTGTGTGGGGAGGGGGGGGGGTGGTGTGGGGTGTGGGGGTTGGGGGGGGGAGTGGTGGTGCGGGTGTGGGGGTGTGGGGCTGGGGTGGGTTGGGGTGGGGGGGGGTGGGGTTGAGAGGTGTGGGGTGGGAGGGGGTGTGGGGGGGGGTGGAGGGGTGGTGTGGGTGGGGTGTGGTGTGGTGGTAGGGTTGGGGTGGTGAGGGGTGGGGGGGTGTGTGGAGGGTGAGGGGTGGGAGGGTGTGGGGAGGGGTGGTGGGGTTGGTGGGGTGAGGGTGGGGTGGGGTGGGGTTGGAGAGGGGAGAGGTGAGGGGGAGGGGGGAGGAAGGAGAGGGAGGGGAGGAGGAGAGGGGCAGGGAGGGGTGAGAGGGGAGGGGAGGGGAGGAGAGGGGAGGGGAAGGAGAGGGGAGGAGAAGGGGGGGGAGAGGCTGAGGACAGGAGAGGGCAGGAGGGGAGGGAGAGGGGAGGAGTAGGAGATTGAGGGAGAGGGGGAAGAGAGGGGAGATGTGGGGGGAGGAGGAGGGGAGGGAGGGGGGGAGGAGAGGAGAGGAGTGGGGAGTTAGTGGGGGGGAGATGATTGGGGAGGGGGAGGAGTGCAGAGGGGATGAGTGGTGAGGGAGAGGAGAGACGGGGAGGGGAGGAGGGAGGGGAAGGAGGGAGAGGAGAGGAGAATGAAGGAATTGAGTGAAAAATGAAGAATTGATCGTGAAAGAGAGGGGAAGGTGGGAGGGAGGAGGAGGGGTGGAGAGGAGAGGGAAGTGGAAAGAGAGAGGGGGGGGAGGGAGCGGGGAAGGGGAGGTAGAGGGAGGAATGAAGAATTGAGTTGAAAGAAAGGGGGAAGGTATGTGAGGGAGATGGAGGATAGAAGAGGGGAGGGTGAAAAGGAGAAATCAAGATTGGTGTTATACTGAAGAATGCGAAGAGCGGGAAGGTTGGAGGGAGGGGTTGGGGAGGGGAGAAATGAAGATTTGAGTAAAAACTGAAAATTGAGGTGAAAGAGAGGGGGAAAGTGGGAGGGTGGAGTGGGGAGGGAGAAATGAGAAAGAATTGAGTCCAATATGAAGGGAATTGAGTTGAAAGAGAGGGGGAAGGTTGGGAGGGGGGAGGGGTGAGAGGAGAGGGGAGGGCAGGGGAGGGGAGGAACAGGAGACGAGAGGGGGATGAGGGAGGAGAGGGGAGGGGAAGGGAGGAGAGGAGGGAGGGGAGGTAGGGTGGAACACGGAACGGGTGGAGAAGGGAGACAATAGACATAGGTGCAGGAGGAGGCCATTCGGCCTTCGAGCAGCACCACCATTCATTGTGATCATGGCTGATCATATTCTTTCAATTACCCGTGCTGCCTTTTCCCATATCCCTTGATTCCACCAGCCCTAGAGCTCTATCTATCTCTCTTAAAATCCATCCAGTGATTTGGCCTCCACTGTGTTGTACTGAATTCACGCTCGTACACGCTCGTACACGCACGCCAAGCACCTACATAATGTTTGGGACAAAGACAATCAATTGTTTTATTTGCCTCTCTACTCACAATTTGAGATTGTAATTCATAAATCACACTTGGTTAAAGTGCACAATGTCAGATTTTAATAAAGGCATTTTTGATATTTTGGTTTCCACAATGTAGAGATTACAGAGTGTTTTTACATAGTCCACCAATTCAGGCACCATAATGTTTGGGACACACATCCCAACAACCACGCCACCGCACCCCCAACACATACCCACGGCAATGTCATATCAACTGAAAGTAGTCATAATAGACAAATGGTGCAGGAGTTACGGCCATTCGGCCTTTCGAGCCAGCACCGCCATTCTATGTGATTATGGTATTCATCACAATGAGTACTGTTCTTAGAATTAGAAAATATGTGCAGGAGTTAGGCCATTCGGCCCTCGAGGCCTGCACCGCCATTTCAATATGATCTGGCCTGGATTCATCCATATCAGTATCCTGTACCTGCCTTCTCTCATATCCCTGATAATAGCCACAAGGGCCACATCTAAATCCATTTTTAAAATCTAGCCTTTTAACTGGCCTCAACTACCTTTGTGGCAGAGAATTCCACGATTTACCGCTCTCTGTGTGAAAAAAAATGATTTTCCTCATCTCGGTCCCTAAAGACTTCCCCCTATCATTAAACTGTGACCCCTTGTTTGGATTCCCCAGCATCTGAACTATCCTTCCTGATTAGCTGTCCAACCCCGTAGGAATTGTGGTTGTAAGTCTCTATAAGATCCCCCTCAATCTCCTAAATTCCATCGAGTGTACAAGCGATAGTTATCCAGTCTGTCTTCATATGGAGTCTTGCCATCAGGAATCAGTCTGGGGGAACCTTCTCTGTACTCTGTACTCAGTTGGTGAACCTTTGGTATCCCGCTATGGTTCCATGCTTCTCCCCATATCCATGGCTTGCTATCTTTACGGAACTATCTAGCACTCTCTTGAAAGTACCCAGAGGAACCGGCTTCACGCCCACTGAGACAGGAGAATTCCACTGACTCACAAAACTCTCTGTGAGAAAAAGTGTTTCCTCGTCTCCGTTCTAATGGCTTACTCCTTATTCTTAAATTGGGCCCTGGTTCTGGACTCCCCCAACATCGGGAACTTGTTTCCTGCCTCTAATGTGTTCCCAAACCCTAACAATCTTATATGTTTCAATATGAGATCCCCTCTCATACTTCTAACACCAGAATGTACAAGCCAGCCCCTCCTTCTCTCTGATATGACCGTCCCGCCATCCAGGAATTACCTGGTGAAACCTAACGCTGCACTCCTCAAATAGCAAGAATGTCAACACCCACCCTACCACCCCCCCCCCCAACAACACACCCCCCCCCCCAGGGACCAATCTACCACATTAATCCAGTGTGGTCTCACTAGGGCCTGTACAACTGAGAAAGCGACTCTTTGTAGATACTCAATTCCTCTTGTTATGAAGCCAACGCCAAACAATGCACACGTTACTCCAGGGTGGTCTCACCAGGGCCATGTACTACTGCAGAAATGACCTCTATACTCCTAAACTAACCACCCTCCGTTATAAAGGCCCAAACATTGAGGTTTCTGTCTCGCCCCCCTCACCCCCCCCCCAACCCCCCATTGGCTTTCTTTCACAGCCTGCTGTACCTGCATGCTTACTTTCATTGACTGATGAAACAAGGACCCCAGATTCCCATTGTACTTCCCGTGTACCCAACTGACACTATTTTAGATTAGTAATATGCTTTCCTGTTTTTATGACCAAGTGAAACATCAATTTTATCTGCTCTAGTAGTGGTTATAGGATAGTAGTCATGTTTAGTAATTTATTTGACACATCCTTTGCATGCAATGAATGCTTGGAAGTCTGCGATTCTGAACATCACCAGATTGCTGGGTGTCTTCTTGGTGATTGCTCTGCGGCCTGTATTGCGCCACCTTTAAGCTTAGCTTGTTTGGGGGTCGGCCTGCACTTTTTCTCTTCAGGGTAAAAAAGGACATTCCATTGGGTTTCAGATCGGGTGAAACAGCTCAAATGTTAAATGCTACAAATGCAAGCAATGGAATAACTTTGCACGCTCCCCGGGCAATGTTAAATGCAGCAATCGTTGCATTCAAGCTATTATTGCAACCCCCCCCCCCCCCACTCGGAAGTTCAATGCATTTAAACGGGTCGATGGTGGGAGAGGGTCAAGAGCTGCAAATTCTGGCGTGCACATCCCTGAAGATTTTCCTGGTCCCAGAACACTGATGCACTTATAAAGAAGGCAATCAGCGCCTCTCTTCTGAGAAGATTACGGAGAGAGTGGGCATGCCGAGGAGGACTATCTCGACCTTAAGAGTGCACAAGTAAGAGAGCCTGCTGACCGGTTTTGCATCGTGGCATGCGACAGCAACTTGAGCGTCCAGGAGCGAAAAAGACAGCCAAAAAGTTGTTAAAACACGCCCAGTCATCACCGGCTTCTGACTCCCTATGTGGAGGGATAAAGTGATTAAACCCTATTAAAGAAAAGGAGTTTTAAAGAGAAATTCAAACAGAGAGGGGCTGGAGAGTGGATTCCTGACAAAGAAGTGTCTGAAGGTTGCCATAACCACCTTGAGTCCTTGAGTACGAAGTAATGCATGTTATAGCTGTAGAGGGGTGTGATGTAGAGAGATCCCTTTCAGTGGAAGGGTGAGTGATAGATGGGACCTTGTCACTTTAGCTTAGCTTTAGTGTGCTTTACGGAGAATGAGGGGTTCACAGTAGGTGAGTAAAACTAGGCCAGGTCTTGAGCAACTGAGCTGTTATTAGAATAAATTGGAATATTACTATAACACCCCTGGTCAAGAAATTGCTCATTACCATGAACATGTATTGAACATGCAAGTATGATATGGGAGGTGCGCGGGGAGTACGGTGGATGTACTACGATTGTGCACTCCGACCGTGCTTGGAGAAGGTCGGGAGGGGAGGTTGAATATAAGATTCTGTGTATTAAAGGGGGATGATTTTCTCTGGCTTCGGGGTGTCTAGGAGTTGAGAGGACCCGGTCTGCAGACTGTTTAAAAATAAAGAAATCTCTTGCTTCCAAGATTTAGGTCTTTGTGTATTAATTGTGAGCTTAAGGGTATCTCACAAAATTGGGGGCTTTCCGCGATCGCCACTCCGGCTCTGATTGGTGGAGGCAAGAAGGAGGGGAGGTGCACCTGCTTGATTTCAGCAGTCTCTGATCTCCTTGCTTGCCATCAGCAGTTTGAGCGAGGATATTCGGTTGATAAGTGATCGGGAAGCAAGGGGGGTGTAAGGTAAATACGTACGGACGGTCAGCGATTCTTGTGCACAGACCAGGTAAGAAAAGCGACTATTAAGTATTGCCTGGGCGACGGGGTCGTCGGACGGGAATTGTCCGACGAGACGATGGGATTCCAGAACGGGGGAAAAGTAAGGGTCCGGGGAACCTGGATGAGGCCTTGCTGGATATGGAGCCTAACATTCCGCATATAGTCCTTGGGGGCGAATGGTGGATGGGGTGAAGGGAACACCTGGGTGTTAGAGTAGTAAGGAAACTATGGGCAAGGTTTTTGTTACTTTGATTTAAAAAGGAGATGAAAAGTTTAATGGAAGACCCCTTGGGACTGGCTGAACAATAATAAGATCAGTTCTAGGGCCCAAAAATGTTTTAATGAAAAATGTGATGTGTGTAAAAAACGGTTTTTTGTATGAATAGAAAGTTTGTATAAAGTGATAGGTTGGTTTGCTGTGGGGGGCGACATGTTTTAAGGGTGTCTGTGTGGTTCCTTTAAGGAATGTAAGCAATGGGGGGGTTCTTGTAAGGTAACGGACAACGCTATGTATCATCGCAACTTAAAAAAAGGGGAATTTGGAAAAATGTCAGGTTGCTTGGCTTTATAGATTTCTTTCAGTAAAGTTATTGGGAAAATTGTTAGTCGTATGTATTTAAACTAGAATTGGAATTTGGGAATTGTAGGGGGAATTGGTTGTGAAACAAAATTAGAAATGGTTAATTGTGAACAAACAAGCAGCGTTTATGGTTTGTTTAGATAAACATTCTGGTTGGAGAAGGGTAATAAATTAATGGGGCCCAGGGAAAAAAAAAGGGTTGGGGCAGATCATGATGTCTATAAGGGGAAGATTGGTTTTACTTCAGAAAGAAGAGCCAGATGTCAGACAGGCAGGAGAGGTTGCAGGCTCAAGCGGGAGGGGAGCAGGTAATAAGTTATCCTCACTGCAGACGAATTGGGAATAACAACAGGGGAAAGGAAGGAAAAAAAATAGTTATGGAGAGATTTCAGGGAGTTATTAATCAAGGATCAGAGAGAGAAAGAAGCATTCCAGAGACAGAATTTCGAAGGGCTTTTTGAAAAATCAGCGAACAAGGACGAACCTCCAAACAGTGTCGTACAAAGATTATAGGAAGAATGTCAGCAGTATTCGGGGATTACCTAATACGACCGCGCGGACAGCAGATTGTTGAAGGTTAATTTTGTAACAATCATGGCCAGATATTAGAAAGAAATTGGAAAAAAATTGGAAGATTGGGAATGAAAAACATTGAATCAGGTTGTTAACAGGAGGTCAAAAAGGTATAAGTAAGACGGTGAGGAGAAAAGTAGGGAAAGGCAAAATGATTTGTTGCAAGCAGTACAGCAAGGAGTACGAAGGGGGGAAGCGAAGGTGAGATCGAAAGCCGGGTGCTCATGGGGAGGACGGGGAAGAGGAAGCGGTAGTTTAGAGGACGAGGAAGAGGTGAATGGAGGGACCGAAGTTGGTTCCCGGGAGAGAACAAGGAACAAGGATCAGGAGTGGTGGTACACGCGGGGCCACCTGGTGTATTATTGTAAAGAGGCGGGGTCATTTCAAGTGGGAATGTTCCTAACTACGACGGGGAGGTGCGTCGTACGCACTCTTGGAGGAAGAAACTGGGGAGGTCAGGGGTTCCGTCACCCTGGGGTGTATGGGATACACACGGGAAACCTCTGGTAAACTTGAGATTAGGACCCCAGGGATGAGGATATGAATTTATGGTAGATCGGGAAGCAGTAAAGATCGAGTGTAACTAATGGTTACTAGAAGGGAAGAGATTGGGTAAAAAAACAGTTAGAATCTCAGGGGTAATAGAAGGAAAGTGATGACATTACCCGAGGTTAGAAGGGGTTGATTGTGGAAATATGAGAATCGAAAACTATGGAAGATTTAATCTTTGTACCCACGGCAGGGATAAAATTTGATGGGGAGGAGACTACAAATTCAATTAGGAATAGGAAACAGCCCCGTAGAGGGACAGATAGTAGTCCTATTGTTTAAATTGACACGGAGGGACGAGGGAAGAATAGTCCCGCAGGTGTGGGCCAAGGAAGGAAAAGGGAGAGGGTTGCAGATCCACCCTTGAAAAATAGCTCGAAAAATTAAAGTGAGATTGTACGGGTAAGGCAATATCCAATTTCTATGGAAGGAAGAAGAGGACTTCAGCAATTATAAGAGAACTTACTAAAGGACGGTAGATTAATTAGAGAGTTGTATTTCCCATATAACAACCACCGTACGGAAGGATGACCGCGGGACGTTCAGATTGGTCAGGATATCAGGGAATTAAAATAAGGTAGTTAGAATGCGGACACCAGGTCAGTCCGAACCCGTATACATAATGGGACGGATTACCCCGATCCAAGAGGATTCAGTGAGGTAGATTTAAAAGGACGCTTTTTGGAGCTGTCCCCTGGCTGATGAGAGCAGAGACCTTTTTTGCGTTTGGAATGGGAAAACCCAGAGACCCAAAGGAAACAGCTGTATCGGTGGACTGTGTCCCTCAGGATTTACGGAGTCCCGAACCTGTTTGGTCTGATATTAGAACATGTATATAGAGGAGTCCGTGGGACTGATGAGACACAGCTGTTGCAGTATGTGGAGATTTATTAATATCAGGGGAAGAAGAGGAGGCAGTTAATCGACGCAACAATAGCCCTCCTGAACTTTCTGGGGAAAAGGGGTTTGAGAGAGTCTAGAGTAATGTTACATTTTTGTAGAAGAGAAGTTAAATATATAGGAAACTGATTAAGCGATGGGAAAGGAGGAGAATAAACTCGGAAAGGATAGCGGGAATTACGGACTGCCAATGCCGATGATAAGTAGGAGATTGGAAGTTCTTCTTGGTCTGATTGATATTGTAGATTATGGATAGAATGATTTTACCCGACAGGTTTAGGTTTCTATTTTTGATACATTAAGTGATGAAAATGATAAAGTAAGTGGGAATCGGGGACACCACTTTAGGAAATTAAAGAACAGTTTAATCACTGCCCCTTGTACTGGGCTCCCCGTCTATTGACCAGCAATTCCATCTTTTTGTGAATGCAGAAAATGGAATTGCGCTGGGAAGTACTGACCCAATGAGAAAGGAGGGAAGCGGCTCCCGTCGGTTCCTCCCAATCATGGATCCAGTATCGCGGGGGATGGCCAGTATGTATTCAAGCGGTAGCGGCAACAGCAAGTCGTTAGTGGAGGGGAAAGTAGAAAATGGTCCTTTAGGAAGGAACTCTGGTGGTGTCTACTCCCCACACGGTCGGACGATGAACTCAGAGTCAGTCGGTGGTTTGACGGATTCTAGAATATTGAAAGATGAGGTAATAATTATGGAAAAATGAATTGATTTGACCATTAGTACGGTAAAAACTAAAATCCCTATCAGTTTTCTGTACTCGGCAAGGTGCTGAGCAGGAAGGAGAGTTATCAGAACATGATTGTAGTGAGCAATAATAGACTTCAGACAAAGAGTAGGGAGATTTAGAAGAACGATCGCTCGAGACAGGGGGAAAGATGGTTCATGATGGTTCTTCGATGCATAGACGGAAAAAAAGGTATAGTGGGTTATGCTATAATAACGGAGAAGGGTTTGAAAAAGTGGAAGCAGGGGAGGTTACCAGGAAGTTGGTCCGCGCAAACGTGTGAACTGTATGCATTACTGCGGGCATGGGAAAACTATAGAAAGGGAAAGAAGGAATGTGTTATACGAGATTTCCAAGTATGCTTTGGGTGGTACACACCTTTGGGGAAAATTGGAATGAAAGAGGGGATGATTACAGCCAGGAGGGATTGAGTTGGCTCATGAACAGTTAATTGAGAAAGATTTGGATGCCACTTAAATTGCAGAAAGAATTAGCGTGGTCATATAGCAGGCCACCAGAGAGGGGATTAGCTGGAAGCTAGAGGGAATACGGCAGGTCGATAGTGCCGCTAAGACAGTGGCGACAGAAGGAACGGTTAAAAAATGCTGTCTCTAATACCGTTAGAGAAGGAATAGAGAAGATAACTGTATTCTCGCGGGAGGGGAGGAAGAAAAATGAAATGGTGTTGGGTGACCCGGGGCCTCCACGGAGGGAAGTGGTGGAGCCGGACGAAAACAAAATAATTACTAAAAGGATTGACGAGGGGATTGGATTAAACAACTACATTCGCAATCGCACTGGGCGCCCCGGCTTGTGCGACAGATCCTACCGGACTTATGACCGTAGAGGCATTTCTACTTTAGCCAGCAGGCGGTGTCTGGTTGTGTAGTGTGTAAAGGTGAAATAAGAAGGTATAATGAGAGCTTGTCCAGGGGGCAGGACAACAATTGGCCATTAGACCCTTCCAGAGAATACAGGTAGACTTCGCAGAATTGCCAAAAGTACAGAGTGGAAATATCTTCTAGTTATAGTGGATCACTTCACCAGGTGGGGTAGAGGCATTTCCCCGATAAATGCCACTGCCAGGCAGTTACTAAAGATTTGTGGACAAAATCCTCCCACGATATGGAGTAATGATCCATGATCAGATCGAGGAACACATGTTGCTTCCCAGGAGACCTATTAATTATGTCGCGCCCTTGGAATAAACTGTAGCTGCATATCCATGGCACCCCAGAGTTCGGGGAGAGTGAGCGGATGAATGCCACTCTAAAAAATACAGATAACTAATAAAATTAATGGAGGAGACGGGTGTACCTGGACCTAAATGTCTATTCACTTGCTCTTTAGCCGAATTCGGACGGCAACACGAAAGGATATTGCGGTGTCTCCTCCTATGAAATGTTGTTTGGATTGCTTATTTTGGGGAGGGGAAGGCACACCAACCTTGAGGGAGGGTATGATTTGTAATCTTGAGGAACTATTTATGGGCAGTGTCACGTTCCCTTACAGAATTAAAGCGAAAGGATTATTGGCTCAAAGCCGCCACTAGAACATTCCAATACATGCTGTATAGGCCGTGCGATGGGTACTGGTCAAAAATTGGAAGGAGGAGAAACTCCAGCCCAGGTGGATGGAACCGTACCTAGTTATTACTGACAACCGAGACAGAATTACGAACAAAAGAGAAAAAGGGTGGGCCACGCGATCGGCTGTTAAGGGACCCGTCGATTCACCCGTTCCTTGTGGAGAGGAGAACAGTGGATGGTGAAGCCGGGAAGTAAACCCCTAACAGTAATTTTAAAAAAAAGCATTGAATGTATAACAGACAGTATGAAAGGAGCAGTCGTGGTGTTGTTTGCTGTGTATGTAATTGTTGTAAAATGTATTAATAATTGTGATAAAATGTTATATCAACCTATTACAAACAGAGGGTAATTACCAGATCATTTACCTATCATTCCCATGTGAACCAAAGTATGCCATGACCGAAAGACTAGAATCTTTTGTAAAGAGGGGGGAAAGGAGTATTTGATGGCAGGCAAATAGGGGGTATATAGGGAAGTTGGGGCCGTTTCCTGCCCAAGGGGAGAGAGATGGGTGTGTGTACGTTTTAATTTTCCCTTCTCAGATCGTAAAATGGGCAATAGATACGACGAAGGAGGAAGTAATAAAAGAGGTTACTAAGGTTTGGTCACTAAGCCTCCCCTCCCCCACATACTCAGCCTCAAGTGCACCAGACACAGTACGAAGAAATAAAGAAGCAGCTCGAAATCCCTGAGGAGAAAAAAAACCTGTTTGTGGACTTGGCCACCCGCATAGCTGGCACCCTGAATGTGACTAACTGTTGGGTCTTGCGGAGGGACCGCTGATGAATTCACGCTGGCCGTGGAGGGGATCCATTGTTGAAATATGGGATCTGATGGGGTGGAACCTGACAGTTGGACAAGACCGAGATCCCCAGGTATGGGTCCTGGCATGACGCTCCGGTCGGGACTGAGTGTAGCGCTAGGCCCTGGGCAAAGGATGCCGTCCTAGTAGGCAGCAGCCCCTGCCAGAGCATCGTCACCCAGTGGCCAAATCTGTCCGAGTGTGGTGGCCAGAGGAGCCTAATGGTATCTAACTACAAGAAATATCTGGAAAAACTGCGGGGGCGCTGGGAATGCTGGCAAAGCAGCAGACGCAGATGAGAGCAGCGATATACCAGAACAGGTTAGCACTAGATTACCTCCTGGCTGAAAGAAGGAGGTGTATGCTGGAAAATTCAACCTCTCTAATTGCTGTTTGAACATCGATGATAATGGACAGGCAGTGGTGGACATATCAGAAGGGATCCGTAAGTTGGCGCATGTTCCAATACAAAAGTGGAATTCGATTATGGGTACCCAATGGTGGGATACCATCCTCGGAGGAACATGGTGGAGAACGGTGGGATAGTGTTTCTATGTGCAGTGGCTGGACTGATCTTTATCCCTGATTGTATCCCTTGTTTTAGGGAACTTATTACTAGAAGTATAAGTCAGATGCAGGCTGTAGTCATGCCTATGGGAGAGAAAGGGGAAATACAGAAGACAATGATAATGCGGCCAGGGGAAGTTTATGATTTACAGGAGGAGAAGTTAGGACAATGTTACGTCAGTTCGAGTTGAAGGAACTTAAAATGAGGGTTTAATCAGTGTATGCGTAGCAAAAGAAAAAGGGAGGATTGTGAGGGATGAAGTGATTAAACCCTATTAAAGAAAGGAGTTTTAAAGAGAATTCAAACAGAGAGGGGCTGGAGAGAGGATTCTGACACAGCAGTGTCTGAAGGTTGCCAGGACCCCACCTTTAGGTCCTTGAGTAAGAAGTGATAGCACTGGTATAGCGGTAGAAGGGAGTGATGTAGAGAGATCCCTATCAGAGGAAGGGAGTGATAGATGGGACCCTTTTCACTATAGCTTTAGCTTTAGTACTGAT
The DNA here is from genome assembly GCA_035221665.1 of Okamejei kenojei. NCBI lineage: Eukaryota > Metazoa > Chordata > Chondrichthyes > Rajiformes > Rajidae > Okamejei > Okamejei kenojei. The sequence goes on along the minus strand of JAVHYY010000588.1, from coordinate 104,133 downwards.
ATGGGAAAACTGAGAGGGTTCACTAGGAGGTGAGTAAAACTGGGCCAGGTCATGAGCAACTGAGCATGCTTAATAGAATAAATGAATATTACAACACACCCCTGGTCAAGAAATTGCTCATTACCATGAACATGTTTGAACATGCAATGTATGATATGGGAGGTGCGAGGGGATGTACGGTGGGATGTACCTACAGATTGTGCACCTCCGACCCTGATTGGAGAAGGGTCCGGAGGGGAGGTTGAATGTAAGATTCTGTGTATAAAAGGGGATGATCTCTCTGGCTGCGGGGTGTCTCGGGTTGGAGAGGCACCCGGTCTGCAGACTCGTAAAATAAAGACATCTCTTGCTTCCAAGATTTAGTCTTTGAGTATTAATTGTGAGCATAAAGTGTTCCTCACACTGGCCTCAAAAGCCTGTTTCTTGAAAGAGAGAGAGGTCCTTCTGCAGTTGTACAGGGCCCTGGTGAGAGCACACCTGGAGTATTGTGTGCAGTTTTGGTCCCCTAATTTGAGGAAGGACATTATTGCTATTGAGGGAGCCCAGCTTGACAAAAAGCATACATTGTAACATTATTTTTGCTGCTGTTTCAAAAATAAAATAGTCGTGTTACCCCCAGCTTGAGCGTGTGTGTGTGTGTGTGTGTGTGTGTGTGTGTGTGTGTGTGTGTGTGTGTGTGTGTGTGTGTGTGTGTGTGTGTGTGTGTGTGTGTGTGTGTGTGTGTGTGTGTAAAACCCCATGTGTGTGTGTGTGAAATATATATATTTTAATGGTTAAAACCCCATGTCCCAGTTATTTTATCTCTCCTCTCCTCCTCCCCTCACTCTCTCGTTCCGGAGGAGACCCTCTCCGCTTTAAAAAAAACCAGCTCGGACGGAGACCGGGCCAAAACGCCGCTTTAAAAAAAAACCAAGAACTCGGAGCGGAAAAAAAAAAATCTAAAATGATTTAAAGAAGAGAGAGAGAGAGAAAACGAAACAGGAAAAGAAAGAGATGCAGACCATCAGGCCCTGGGGATTTATCAGCCTTCAGTCCCATCAGTCTACCCAGCACCACTTCCTGCCTAATGTGGATTTCCTTCAGTTCCTCCGTCACCCCAGATCCTCTGGCCACTAGTACATCAGGAAGATTGTTTGTGTCCTCCTTAGTGAAGACGGATCCAAAGTACCTGCTCAACCCATCTGGCATTTCCTTGTTCCCCAGGAGAAATTCACCTGTTTCTGTCTTCAAGGGCCCAACTTTGGACTTCACTAATTTTTCCTCTTCACATACCTAAAGAAGCTTTTACTATCCTGCTTTATAATCTTGGCTAGATTACCCTCATACCTCATCTTTTCTCCCCATATTGCCTTGTTAGTTATCTTCTGTTGCTCTTTAAACATTACCCAGTCCTCCGGCTTCCCGCTCATCTGTGCTACGTTGCACTTCTTCTCTTTTATTTTTATACTGTCCCTGACTTCCCTTGTCAGCCACGGTCGCCCCTTACTCACTCCCCTTGGAATCTTTCTTCCTCTTTGGAATGAGCTGACCCTGCTTCACCTTCTGTATTATTCCCAGACATACCTGCCAGTGTTGTTCCACTCTCTCTCTCTCTCTCTCTCATCCCTGCTAGGGCATCTTTCCAGTCAACTCTGGCCAGCTCCTCCCTCCCTCCCTCCCTCCCTCCCTCCCTCCGTCCCTCATGGCTCCGGCGGTGAATGTCAGGAGCCGGGGCCCGGAGCGGAGAGACTGCGGCCGCCTCTGGGATGGATGGATGGATGGATGCGCTCAGGGCGCGGGTTTATGAATGAGCCGAAGCACTGAGGTGAGCGGATATTTCACCGCGCTCTTCACCTGCTCCCTGAACTTGGACTGGGTCACCGCGTAAATAAATGTGTTGGTGCAGCAGCTGAGATTCCTCAGCAAAAACCCGACGTAGTAAAAGATCCACTGCGAATCATTCAGATCAGTTCCAATTCCTGTGATCCGATAATAGACGACGTTTACAACCATCGTCAGCCACAGGAGGATGAAGCTGCCGGAGATGGTGAAGAGTAAAACCACAGACCTCCTCCTGCTCTCCATCTCCGGGTCACTGCGGTTCTCCCCCTTGCTCTCACCCCTCAGCCCCTTACGGACCCGACTGGCCACTAAAATGTGGCGGACTGTCAGAGCGTTGAGCAGCAGGATTACAGCGAAAGGGAGGAACGGAGTTAAAACCGTGTCGATCCAGTCAAATGCCACCCACCCGGGGTCAGTGAAAACGCTGTCCACCGTGGCACAGGCCCACGGGACATTGTCGATGATTATCCAGTGTTCCACTGTGAAGTAGCGGGGAATGTTTTTCATACAGAGCAGGACGCCGGCTGTTGCCAGAACCGCAGCCGCAGTTTTCCCGGTGCAATATTTAGTTTTCAGCTTCTGGCAACAAATGGCGACAAAGCGATCAAAGGTGAAAGTGACAGTGAACCAGACAGAACAGTCTGTAGCTGCAAACTTCAGTACTTCGTTAACGCGGCACACAGGGGTGATGGCCAGGAAACTCCAATAAAAGTAATGAAATCGGAGCCGATACAAAATGACCTCGATGATGAGGGCCAGTAGATCGGCCGCTGCCATGGCCACCAGGTAGCGAGTGGTGCAGGTGGAGAGGCCGCACTTTCCCCGGGACAGGATCACAATCGCCACTACATTCACTGCGGAAAGACAAGGGAACGGACACTGGGCATTTACTCAACACGGTCTCCGGGGCTGACTAAACACCGGCTCGACTTTCACCTCAAGATCAGGAGTGTTGGAGTCGGTGCGCGGCTGCTGCAAGTTTAACGATGTCAGAGCCGGCTGCGACTGTGCCCGACCCGCCTGCCCGCTTCAGGGGAGAGAGATAAGGCGACGGGCGGGGAGGGAACGAGCAGCCACCCACCCGCTACAATAGGCGCAATGGTCCTTTCTATAGTTAACCCTGCTGCTGCTCACAGTCTCTGATGTGGCCGCTTTCACAGATTTAACCGTGAGCGGCCGCGTTTAACCAGGGCTCTGGGAACTCGCCATCTGATGGGGACGAGGAGGGAGGCTTCCAGAGGGAAAGCAGGGACAAGTTAATATCCGGCAGCAGAGTGGCTCCGTTACTGGATTAATTCCACAGTGAGTTCAGTTCAGTAACAACACACACACACACACACACACCGGTAGTTCCGCGGTCATGGGTTCAGGAGATCGATCCAATTATTGATCAACAGGCTGTGGGTGGAATCCGACTGTGACAGACAGACTCCACAGTGAGACACCATGTCCACAGGAGCGGCTGTTCACTCTGATCAATAACTCACACACAGTGAACTTCACAATATGAACCCGTCTCTCCCAGTCACACCGTCCCGGAGAGCTGCCTGCCTGTCCCGAGCACTGGGACAACTGTGGGCAAGGTCCCACTGAAGGCAAGAACAACATTCTAATGGCTCCCGGCAGTGAGAGAAAAAGAGGGTTAGTTTCAGCTTTCTGAAAATAAGAAAAAATCACAACGTTAATTCACACATATTTCACAGAGATGATTGATATTCCTCACATATTCTTTTACAACGATCATCAGTTGGGAACTTGTAAAATGATCAGAATCAGGTGAAAACCAGTTAACACACGGAGTGATAAAACTTGAATTGTTCTGCTCACTTACCAGGGACTCCAACGGCAGCAATGATCACGTACAAGATTTTCTCCACGTCGAAATATTGCTCCTGTTTTACCCTGTGCCCCATTTTCTCTGCCCAGCGACGTCCCCGTGAGCTACCGGTAATGTCTCGGAATGAAATGCTGGGGCAGAACATTCCTGGAGATTTTATACCATTTTCCGTCTCCACCGGGACAGTGAAGTTTCAACAGAGTTTAAAAATAGAGATTTAGAAATGATTCGCAAACAGATGACATCAGCCGAGTGAAATCCCTGCTGAGACAGGTTGTGATTTAATCAGGGAATTGATTGAGAAACTCCAAAGACTGGGAATTGTGGCAATATACACTGAGGGATGGAAATTGGGAGCGGCGTCATTGTTCCAGCAAAGGGAATATTTTTTCAAACTCCATCAGATCCAACTCTCCACCTCATGTTGTTTGTCTGATTTCCTTCAATCCGTTTCACTCAGCAAGGCAATGCCAAATGCCAGGGACCCTCTCAGGGCTTCTGGTGCCCAGTTTGAAGGTGGACTGGACTGGGCGACCTTTGTCCACAGCCTGAGGAAGTAGTTCAACAGATCGCCTCTGACTTAAATCCACCCCCTCCTCTCTGCTTCACCACTCAATATGATCGCGGCTTAACTGACTGACTGTGACCCCAACCCCACACTCCCGGCGACCCCGGTATCCATTCACTCTTTGCTTGCCTGGAGTGGATCTGACTTTGCCCTGCGACAATAACATTCGCTGCCTTCACCACCTTCTGTGGAGGAACGATCCAGACTCACAAAAACACTCAGACAACAGAAACATTGCCGCCTCAGATGTGTCTTAAACCTACATAAAACGGCGAATGATGCAGCGTCTCTGCCTCCTCTCTTTCTCTCTCCCTCCATCCTTACTGCTGTCCTCTCTCTGAACTGTCACTCTCTCCCCTACTCGCTGTATTCTCCCTCTCTGCGCCGGCATATCTCTGTCAACCTTTCTTCCCTTACCCCTCCCTCCCCTCTCACTCTCACTGCATCTCTCCCTCCGTTTCTCTGTATCTCTCTGACCCTTCCCTCTCTCCCTTTTACCAACCCACTCGCTCCGAACTCTTCTCCATCTTCCCACACTACATTTAATAGTTCACTCTCCCTCCGCCTCTTCCACTTTCGTCTTCTCCGCTATCTCTCCCTTTCATCTTTGTACTCCCCATCTGTCTCTTCATTCCCCAACTCTCCTCCTGCTCGCCCTCACTTCTCCCTCCAACGCCTTTCTTGGAAGTGCGGTTAAAACGGTGAGCCACCATGGGATGTAACAGCTGTCCATATACCCCTTCCCTCACACTCCAGCAGCACTTCCAGGTGAGACAGATGTTCACCGGCACCTCCTCTAAGCTCATGTGTTGCATGCGGTGTTCCAGATATGGCCTCCTTTACATCGGCGTGGCCGAGCGTAGACTCGGCGAACGTTACGCCGAACACTTACCCTCGTTCCGCCAACGCCTGCCGGATCTCCCCGTTGCTAACCATTGTAACTCCCCTTCCCACACTGACCTTTCTGCCCTGGGCCTCCTCCATTGCCAGAGTGAGGCTACATGCAAACTGAAAGACCGCCACTTCATATCCCGCTTTGGTACCTTGCAACTAATGGTATGAACAGTGAACTCTCCAATGTTAGGTAGCTAGCGTGAAAATTCCCGCTTTCCCCTCGCTCTTCCTCGTGTCTCAAACGGACTCCCGCCCACTCATCTCCTCTACCCCCCTGCCACCGATATTCCTTCCCCTCTCTTTATAATTCATTCCTCTTCAATCTTTATCTCACTCCTTAAATAGTTGAATCTCAGGTATCAACCACATGACTATAAAAACCCCATTAATCTGCATCCGCACATCATTCAACTCACTTTTTCCTGCCTCCCTCTGTTCCAGCCTTCTCCCCCTTCCTACCACAACCAGTCTGAAGAAGGGTCCCGAACAGAAACGTCACCTATTCATGTTCTGAGAAGGTTAGGTAGATCGGCATGTCGCCTACAACTCCCACCAACTTCTACAGTTGCGCCATACAAGGCATTTCATCACAAACAATCGCAGCTGGGTTTGGGAACAACTCCACCTGGGCAGGCAGCTCCGTGAAGCTGGACAGGCCGCTTACATTTCGTCAACACCTGGCCGGTCTCCGCGACAAGGTCCTGGCATGTAGCGGCCTCATCCGACGCCTGGCAGGAACAAGTTGGGGAGCCAATCCATCAACTCTTCACACCTCTGCCTTAGCTCTTGTGTGTGGCCCAGGCTGAGTACTGCGCATCCGTATGGAGTAGAAGCGGACATACTAGCCTGGTAGACACGAGCCTGAACAGCACCTTTCCAACCTTCAACCTACTCCAGTCGAGCAGCTCCCTATACTGGCAGGCATTCCGCCTGCAGGGATCCGAAGGCAAGCAGCAACTCTGGCACTATCTCGCCGTGCCATGGACCCAGATCACCTCCTCCATCAGGCTATCAGCAGAGAGCAGAGGCCACCCCGACTGAAGTCCCGTCACCCCTTTGCTCCACATGGAAAACAACTCCTAGCATCCATCCAGCCAACGGAGACAAAAGCACACTGGATAGCCACCAAGTGGCCACAGGAGTGGAAGGCAACCTCATCTCCATTACACAGCGACATCTCTTCACCAGATAAAAGCTGTCCAGGGTCTGAGCTCCCCAGAGGAGCATGGGTGAAGCTCAACAGACTTGGTACTGGAGTTGGGCGTTTCAATGCCAGCGTGTGGAGATGGGGGCTCCCTCCGCCAGAGCCCAGCCTGTGAATGTGGAGCAGAACAACAGACAGCCAACCATGTCATCTCTGGGTGCCCGCTCCACCACCCACCAAATGGAGCTGTGTCAGGGCCTGGCAGACATTGACGCCAACAGAGACAACAACCTGGCTGCTCAACACCCGGCTTGAGATCCAACTATTCCTTTGGTTTATGTTTCAATCGCAAGAAGAAGAAGCTCCATCCAAGACAGTGAGTAATTGCAGCAAATTGTGGACGTAATCCAGACGGCGGCACAAACTAATCTCCCTTCCATTGACTCAATTTATACCTCACGCTGCCTCGGCAAGGCCAGCTGCAAAATCGACGATTCTCACCCTGGTCATTCCTTCTTCGCCCCTCTCCCATCCATCAGGCAAAAGATGGAGAAGTGTGAAAACGCACACCTCCAGATTCAAGGACAGTTTCTTCCCCGCTGTTATCAGGCAGGCAGCTGAATCCTCCTGTCACAACCAGTGCTGAACTACTATCGACCTCTTTGGTGACCGACCGACCCTCGGCCGATCCTTGATGGGACTTTCCTGGCATGACCTTGCACCAAACGTTATCCCCTTATCATGCATCTATACACTGTAAATAGCCCCATTGTAATCATTTGTTTTCTTTCCGCAGCAAAAGCATTTCATTGCACCTCGGTACACGTGACAATAAACTAAACCAAACTGAAAAACTCAACTAAACTTCTCCAGAGATGCATCCTGACTCGCATTGGTTATTGTGTGTGTGTGTGTGTGCGTGTGTGTGCGTGTGTCCATGCATGGGTGTGTTAGCACGTGTATTTAAGTGTGAATGTGTGAGATTGTGCAAATCAGTCTGTGTGTGAGAGTGTAAGTGTATGCGTTTGCAAGAATTTCAATGATTCAATGTTACTTTATTGTCACGTGTACCCAGGTAGAGTGGAATACTTAGGTTTGCAGACAACCCGGTAAATCATGTAGCAGACCCCGCCTAGGCCGTACACACTTCTCGCCACATTTTGACGCCGACAAAGTTACAAACGTTGGCCGAATAATTCTATCTCCTGCCTGCCGCCGCACCGGGGGTCCCCCTTCGTTCTCGGCGGCCTTCCTCGCTCTCCGACGGCCCACCTCGCTCGCTGCCATTGCTCGCGGCTCCATCCTCGCTACCGAGGCGCGGCTCCCATCGCCGTCCGCCGGTGGGCGAGCCGTGCCTACCGGGCCGAATGACGGGCGGCCCTGCTCACCGGGGAAATTCCCGGCTGCGCTGCGTTGCGCATGTCGCCGCGAACACCCCGGAATCCTTCTGTATCACAAAATATGCAAGTGTGCAGACGGTCTGCGTGTGTGTGTGCGGCAACTTTTGTAAGAGTGACTGTATTTGCTTGCGTTTGTGTCTGCGTGAGTGCGTGAGTGATCGTGTGAGTGCGTGAGCATTAGTAAATGTGGTGAGAGAGTTTGTGTGAGTGCGTGTGGATTTTTGTTTGTGAGACAATGTTAGAGAATACTAGAATAAGTGGGACCCGTTGGGTCCCATGTTCACACGGGAGGGCTGGTCCCCGAACGCAATATTCCACCTCTGCACCAATTCCAATATTGGTGGTCTGTGGGGGAAGGGGGCTTTCTGGAGCACCAGTATTGGTGTTGTGGGACGAAGTGCCTGGTTTCCAGAGGGCTAGTATGGACATTGTGGACCGAATGCATTATTGGACTCGCAGTTCAGACAGTCTCGGCTGCTGGGTTGGGAGTTCAGTCACTAAAGGCTGGTGGGCTGGCCGTTCATTCACTCATGGCTGGTGGGCTGGCATTTCACTCACTCACTCACGGCTGGTGAGCTGGGAGTTCACTCACTCACGGCTGGTATGCTGGCAGTTCACTCACTCATGGCTGGTGTGCTGGCAGTTTAGTCACTCACGGCTGCTGGGCTGGCAGTTCAGTCACTCACGGCTGGTGCGCAGGAAGTTCGGTCAAATATCTGGTGGGCTTGCAGTTCAGTCACTAACGGCTGGTGGGTTGGCAGTTCACTCACTCACGGCTTGTGAACTGGCAGTTCGGTCACTCACGATTGGTGGTCTGGCAGTTCAGTCACTCACGTCTGCTGGGCTGGCAGTTCACTCGCGGCTGGTGGGTTGGCAGTTTATTCGCTCACTGCTGGTGGGCTGGCAGTTCAGTCACTTACGGCTGGTGGGCTGACAGTTAGTCACTCACGGATGGAGGGCTTGCAGTTCACTCACTCCCGTCCGGTGGGCAGGCAGTTACTCACGGCTGGTGGGCTGTCAGTTCATTCACTTACGGATGGTGGGCTGGCGTTCATTCATTCACGGCTGGTGGGCTGGCTTTTCACTCACTCACGGCTGGTGGGCTGGCAGGTCACTCATTCACGGGTGGTGGGCAGGCAGTTCACTCACTCACGGCTGGTGGGCTGGCATGTGACTCACTAACTGACGGCTGGTGGGCTGGCAATTCACTCACTGACGGCTGGTGGGCTGCCAGTTCACTCACTCACGGCTGGCGTGCTCACACACACACATCCTCTATCACACCCTCATCACACACATAACCTCCATCGCACACACACCCTCCATCAGACACAACCTACGTCACGCACACACTCTCCATCACACACACACACTCCATCTCACACACGCCCTCCATCTCTCACACACACACCGTCCATCTCACACACATACCCTCCATCTCTCGCACACACCCTCCATCACACAGACACTCTCCATCTCTCTCACACACACGCCCTCCATCACACACACACCGTCCATCTCTCTCACACACACAACCCTCCATCTCACACTCACATCCTCCTTCTCACGCACACTCACACCCTCCATCACTCACACCCTCCATTACTGACACACTGACAGACTCACACACTCACAAACACACATACACACACACACTCACATACACTCACACATACTCTCTCACACTCATACTCTCACACGCACACACACACACATGGGACATATATTTGAGAGTAAAACTCTCTTGAATCAACTCACTCGGCTGAGCGCGGCCTCTGGATTGAGTGGAACTTCCGGAATGACCGCGACCTAAACACTGAGCGGGAGTTTCGGAATAATCGCGACATCTGCACTTAGCTCGGCGCAGACTCACAGTTCCTTTACTCACGGCGTACACTCACAGTTCAATTTCTCATGGCACAAAACTCACAGTTCAATCAGCACGGTGCAGACTCACAGTTCCGTTCACTGACGGCGCAGTCTCACAGTTACATTCACTCACTGCATAGACTCACAGTTCAGTTCAATCACGGTGTAGACTCAATGTTCAGTCAGCACTGTGCACATTCACAGTTCAGTTCACTCACGGCGCAGACTGAAAGTTCAGTCATTCACGGCGTAGACTCGCAGTTCACTCAGCACGGTGCAGACACACAGTCAGTTCACTGACGGCGTAGACGCACAGTTCTGGACTCAAATCTTACTCACGGTCTGGGATAACTGATTCACATCCGGCCTCCGAAGCTTTATTCTCCTGGCCCCCGGAAGGGGCGTTACCTTCTTCGTGGTGTCTGACAGGCGAGAAGGCCTATCTGCTGTTCTCACGATTTTTGAAACATTATTAACTTTTCTATTGTTTCACCGATCGGAACAACCGCTGGGGCGCGTGGAGCGGAGCCGAATGGTGAGTAAGATGGCGAAAAAATCATAGCGATATAGGGGAGCATTTTGGCTACAATGTATTTACAACGTAGACCGGAAGTGTTCTAGATGAGTGTTTTCTGTAATAGTATAGAAGATAGATAGATTGATGTGGGAATGTAAGTTTGTGAGAATGTTTAAATATCTGATTGTTTGATAGTGATAAAGCATGAGAGTGTGTGAGTATATGGTGGTGTTGAGTAAGTGATTACCCGTGGGTGTGTTAGTGCGTGTGTGCAAATAAATGCGTGTCTCTTAGTGCTAGTGCGTGTATATGTCTGGATAGTGTGAGTGCATGTGTATCATTGTATGTGAGAACGTCAGAGGGTATTTGAGTGCCTGTGATATTATGTGTGTGTGTGTGTGTGTGTGTGTGTGTGTGTGTGTGTGTGTGTGTGTATGTGTGCCAGTGTGTGTGTGTCCGTGTGCTTATGTGTGCGTGTGTGTGTGAGTGAGTGTGTGTGTGTGTTGTGTGTGTGTACGTGTGCTAGTGTGTGTGTGTACGTGTGCTTATGTGTGTGTGTGCGCGCGTGTATGTTTGCGTGTGTGTGTGCGTGTGCGTGTGTGGGGGTGTGTGGGGGTGTCTACGTGTGTGCTTGTTTGCGTGAGTTTGTGTGTGTGTGCGCGTGTATGTATGATACACCCATGGGGTCAGGAGGGGATGATAGATCAGCTATGATTGAAAGGCGGAGTAGATTTGATGGACCGAATAGCTTAAATCTGCTGCAATCGGTTATAATCTTATGACTGTATTTGAGTGTGCGTTTACGCTGTTGTGACAGCATGAGTGTGTATACGATGAGTGTGAGTGTACATTAATGTCAGTGTGTGACACTATGAGAGAGTGTATTTTAGTGTTAGTGGTGTGAACGTTTTCATGGGTATGAGTGAGTGTGTCAATGTATTTATGTGTGTGGCGTGAGTGTGTGCTGGTGTTTGAAAACGTATATGACGTTGCGACGAACTGTGTAAGAATGTGTGCGTTTCGTGTGTATACGAGAGTGTGTGGGCGAGTGTGGGTACGTGAATATGTAAGTAAACAAAAACTGCAGGAAAAACTCAGCGGGAGAGGCAGCATCTATGGAGAGAATGCATAGGCGACGTTTCGGGTCGTGACCCTTCTTCAGGGAACATGAAGACCCTTCTTCAGGGAATAGCAATAGGTGAATATGTAAGTGCCTCCGTGCGTGAGTGTGTCCACGGGTCTGTGTTTCGATGTGTCAGTGTCCGTGACTTTGAGTGCGTGGCGTTGTATGAGTAATGTTTGTGTGTGTGTAACAGTGCATTGCCGTGCGTAAGAGTGGGTAGTTGTGTGAATTGTGTGAGTGTGTGAGATTGGGAGTGCATGTGAGGGTGCGTTTGTGTGGAATATGCAATGACGCGGTTTGGGGAAAGCACTAATGGAGTGACACGTTGTTGGAATTATTGTTGGAGTGACACAATGTGGGGTAGATTGAGAACGTGACTCACAGTGGAGCAATACTGATGGACTGACACAAAGTGGGATCGTTCAGATGGAATGCCACACTGTGTGGTACTGATGGAGTGATAGTTAAACTGGATTGACACTGTGGGGATAGTTAAACTGGATTGACACTGTGGGGATAGTTAAGCTGGATTGACACACTGTGGTGTAGTACTAGTGGAGTGGCTCCCAACGGGGTGGCATTGATGGGATGCACACTGTGGAATAGTACTGATGGATTGGCACACTGTTGTATGTTACTGATGGACTGGCACACTATAGTGCTATACTAATCGAGTGACGCACTGTGTGATAGTACTGATGGACTGACGCACTGCGGGTTAGTACTGATGAATGACACACTCGGGGTTTTTCTGAAGAAATTAGATACTGTGGGGTAATACTGATGGAGTAAATCACTATGAGGTAGTACTGATAGAGAGACACTATGGGCTAGTACTGATGTAGAGACACACTAATAGATGGTACTGATGGAATTACACACTGTGGTGTCGTACATGTAGTGAAACACTGTGGGGAAGAACCGATACAGTGACACACTATGGGGTAGTACTGATACGGAGACACACTGTAGGATAGAACGGATGGAATGGCACACTTGTATAGTACTGGTGGAACGACACTGTTGGATAGTGCTGATAGAGAGACACATGGTGGGGTAGTACTAATGTTATGGACACATGGTGGAGTAGTACTGATGGAGGTACACATGCTGGGGTAGTACTAATGTTATGGACACACGGTGGGGTAGTACTGATGGAGAGACACGGTGGGGTAGTCAGGTTGGAGTTACAATTTATAGGATAGTACGATTAGCGTGATACACTGTGGGATAGTACTGATGGAGTGACACACGATGGGGTGGTACTGATGACGTGACACATTGTGCAGTAGTACTGATGAAATGACACTGTGAAATACTACTGATGAAGTGTCACGCTGTGGGATAGTTCTGATGAAATGACACACTGTGGGGTTGTACTGACGGAGTGACCGTGTGGAGTAGTACTGATGTAACACACTTTGTTGTAGTACTGATAGGGAGATACTCTATGGGGCAGTAGTCATGTAATGATAATTTTCGTACATTTGTTTAAACATGTTCCACTCTTCCACCCGCCTCTCTGTGACCTTTAGATTGTGTGGTGGAGCCACGTGGAAAGATGGAATGGCCTGTGCCGCCTCTTCCATCCGTTAATCATCATAGCATCCATTGTATCCAAAAATCCTCACTTTAACAGCATCAACCATGTATTGATATGTGTCTGCTTAAGATGTACTTAAAACTTGCATATATTAGACGGAGAGAGATGGCTCCACACACACTCGTGTTGGGATCAAAAGCAAGAATGATTTATTTCCAAGTTAAAGGTAACTGACCGATTTATATAATTATATGCGCGAGGCTGAGCATGTAATGAGAATGAGTAGAGCTCATATGCATAAATTACATGGATATTATCACAAAGGCTAATGGCATGTTGGCCTTCATAACATCAGGCTTGCTTTGAAAATGCAAAAGGTGGATTGCTTTGAAAATGCAAAATGTGGTTTTCTTTGAAAATGCAAAAGGTGGATTGATTTGAGAATGCAAAGTTTGCTTTGAAAATGCGGTTTGCTTTGAAAATGCAAAAGGTGGTTTGCTTTGAAAATGCGAAAGGTGGTTTGCTACAAAAATGCAAAAGGTTGTTTACTTTGAAAATAGAAAATGTCGTCTGCTTTGAAAATGCAAAAGGTGGTTTTGCTTTGAAAAGCAAAAGGTGGTTCGGTTTGGAAATGCAAAAGGTTTGCTTTGAAGATGCAAAAGGTTTGGTTTGGAAAATGCAAATGGTTTGGTTTGCTTTGAAAATGTAATTGGTTTGGTTTGAAAATGTAAAAGGTTTGGTTTAAAATGCAAAAGGTTTGGTTAGTAAATGCAAAAGGTTTGGTTTGGAAATTAGAAAAGGTTTGGTTTGAATATGTAAAAGGTGGGCTTTGAAAATGCAAAAGTTGGTTTGGATTGAAAATGGAAAAGTTTGTTTGCAGTGAAAATGCAAAAGGTTGTTTGCTTTGAAAATGAAACGGTGGTATGCGTTGAAAATGCAAAAGGTGGTTTTCTATGAAAAAGCAAAATGTGATTTGCTTTGAAAATGGAAAATATGATTTGCTTTGAAAATGCAAAAGGTGGTTTGCTTCGAAATTTAAAAAGGTGGCTTGGTTTGAAAATGCAAATGGTGCTTTGCTTTGAAAATGCAAAAGGTCGTTTGCTATAAGAATGCAAAAGGTGGTTCGGTTTGAAAATGCAAAAGGATTGGTTTGAAAAAGCAAAAGGTTTGGTTTGGAAAATGCAAAAGTGTGGTTTGAAAATGTAAAACGATTGGGTTGAAAATGCAAAAGGTTTGCTTTGAAAATGCAAAAGGTTGTTTGCTTTGAAAATGCAAATGGTGGTACGCTTTGAAAATGCAAAAGGTGGCGTGCTTCGAAAATGCAAACTGGTTTGCATTGCATGTGGAAAAGTTGCTTTGCTTTGAAAATACTAACGGTGGTTTTGTTTGAAAATGCAAAAGGTTTGGTTTGAAAATGCAAAGCTTTCCTTTGAAAATTGATAAGTGGTTTGCTTTGAAAATGCAAACGGTGGTTTGCTTTGTAAATGCAAAAGGTGGTTTGCTTTGAGCATGCAAAGTGTTTGCTTTGAAAATGCAAAATGTTTGCTTTAAAATGCAAAGGGGTTGCTATGAAAATGCAAAAGGTGGTTTGCTTTCGAAATGCAAATATTAGTTTAGGTTAGAAATGCAAAAGTTGGTTTGGTTTGTAAATGCAAAATGTTTGCTTTGAGAATGCAAAAGGTGGTTTGCTTTGGAAATTCAAAATGTGGTTTGCTTTCAATATGCAAAAGGTGGTTTGCCCTGAAAATGCAAAAGGTTTGGTTTGAAAATGCAAAATGTTTGGATTGGAAAATGCAAAAGGTTTCGTTTGAAAATTTAAAAGGTTTGCTTTGAAAATGCAAAAGGGCGCTTGCAAAGAAAATGTAAAAGGTTCTTTGCAATTAAAATGCAAAATATGGTTTGCTTTGAAAATGCAAAATGTGGGTTGCTCGTTTGGTTTGAAAAAGCAAAAGTTTTATTTTGAAAATGCAAAGGGTTTGCTTTGAAAATGCAAAAGGTGGTTTGCTTTGAAAATGCAAAAGGTGTTTTGCTTTGAAAATGCAAACGGTGGTTTGCTTTGAAAATGCAAATGGTGCTTTGCTTTGAAAATGCATCAGGTGGTTTGCTTTGAAAATGCAAACGGTGGTTTGCTTTGAAAATGTAAAAAATGGTTGGCTATAAGAATGCAAAGTGTTTGCTTTGAAAATGCAAAAGGTTTGCTTTGAAAATGCAAAAGGTTTGCTTTGAACATGCAAACGCTTGTTTGTAATGAAAATGCAAAAGGTGGTTTGCTTTGAGCATGCAAAACGTTTGCTTTCAAAATGCAAAATGTTTGCTTTAAATTGCAAAAGGGTTGCTATGAAAACGCAAAGGGTGGTTTACTTTGAAAATGCGAAAGGTGGTTTGCATTGAAAATGCAAAATGTTTGCTTGGAAAATGCAAAAGGTGGTTTGCATGGAGAATGCTAATGGTGGTTTGCTTTAAAAATGCAAAAGGTGGTTTGCTATGAAAATACAAAAGGGGTTTGCATTGAAAAAGAAAAAGGTGGTTTGCTTTGAAAATGGAAAAGGTGGTTCGGTTTGAAAATGCAAAAGGATTGATTTGAAAATGCTAATGTTTTTTTTTTAAATGGAAAATTGGTTTGCTTTGAAAATGTAAACGGTGGTTTGCTTTGAAAATGTAAAATGTGGTTTGCTTTGAGCATGCAAAGTGTTTGCTTTCAAAATGCAAAATGTTTGCTTTAAAATGCAAAGGGGTTGCTATGAAAATGCAAAAAGGGTTTGCTTTGAAAATGTGAAAGGTGGTTTGCTATGAAATTGCAAAAGGTGGTTTGCTTTGCAAATGCAAAATGTGGTTCGGTTTGAAAATGCAAATATTGGTTTAGGTAATAAATGCAAAAGTTGGTTTGGTTTGTAAATGCAAAATGTTTGCTTTGCAAATGCAAAATGTGGTTTGCTTTGAATATGCAAAAGGTGGTTTGCCCTGAAAATGCAAAAGGTGGTTTGCTTTGAAAATGTAAAAGGTGTTTCGGTTTAAAGATGCAAAAGGTTTGGTTTCAAAATGCAAAATGTTTGGTTTTGAAAATGCAAAAGGTTTGGTTAATAAATGCAAAACGTTTGCTTTGAAAATGCAAAACGGTGGTTTGTTTGAAATGCAAAAAGGTTTTTTGCTTTGAAAATGCAAATATTTGCTTTGAAAATGCAAAAGGTGGTTTGCTATGAAAATGCAAAAGGTGGTATGCTTTGCAATGCAAAAGGTGGTTTGCTTTGAAAATGCAAACGGTTCGGTTTGCAAAAATGAAAATGCAAAATTGAAAATGCAAAGGATTTGGTTTGAAAATGCAAAAAAAGGTTTGCTTTGAAAATGCAAAACTTTGAAAATGCAAAATGCTTTTTGAAAATGCAAAATGCTTTGAAAATGCAAAATGGTTTGAAAATGCAAAATAAATGCTTTGAAAATGCAAATAATGCTTTTGAAAATGCAAAAAGGTGTTTGTTTGAAAATTTGCAAAATGGGTTTTGAAAATGCAAAAATGTTGGTTTGAAAATGCTTTGAAAATGCAAAAGGTTTGCTTTGAAAATGCTTTGAAAATGGTTTTTGAAAATGAAAATGCAAAATTTGCTTTTGAAAATGCAAAAGGTTGCTTTGAAAATGCATTGGTTTGCTTTGAAAATGCAAAATGCAAAAATAAAAAAGGTTTGCTTTTGAAAATGCAAAAGGTGGTTTTTGCTTTTGCAATGTTTGAAATGTTTTTTTGAAAATGCTTTGAAAAAAAAATTTGCTTTGAAAATGCAAAATGGTTTTGCTTTGAAAATGCAAAAGGTGGTTTTTTGCTTTGAAAATGCAAAAATTTGGTTTTGAAAATGCAAAATGAAAATTGGTTTTTTTGCAAAAGGTGGTTTTTTGAAAATGCAAAAATTTTGCTTTGAAAATGCAAAAATGCAAAATGGGTTTTTTTGAAAATGCTTTGAAAATGCAAAGGTTTTGCTTTGAAAATGCAAAATGCTTTGAAAATGCTTTGCTTTGAAAATGCAAAAGTGGTTTTTTTGAAAATGCTAAAAATTTGAAAATGCAAAAGGATTGGTTTGAAAATGCAAAAGGTTTGGTTTGGAAAATGCAAAAGGTGTGGTTTGAAAAATGAACAAAAATGGTTTGCTTTGAAAATGCAAAAAGGGTTTGCATTGAAAATGCAAAAATGGTTTGCTGATTTGAAAAATGAAACAAACGGTGGTTTGCTTTGAAAATGCAAACGGTGGTTTGCTTTGAAAATGCAAACGGTGGTTTTTGAAAAATGCAAAAGGCGGTTCGTTTTGAAAAAGCAAAAGTATTGGTTTGAAAATGCAAAAGGTTTGGTTTTTAAAATGCAAAAGGTTTGGTTAGAAAATGCAAAAGGTGGTTTTCTTCGAAAATGAAAAAGGTGGTTTTGCTTTGTGCAAAATGTGGTTTGGTTTGATAATGCAAAGGGCGGTTTGCTATGAAAATGAAAAGGTTTGGTTTGCTTTGAAAATGCAAAAAGTTGCTTGCATTGAAAATGCAAAAGGTGGTTTGCTATGAAAATGCAAAAGGTGGTTTGGTATAAAATGCAATAGGTGGTTTGCTTTGAAAATACAAAAGGTGGTTTGTTTTGAAAATGCTAAAGGTGGTTTGCTTATAAAATGCCTTAGGTGGTTTGCTTTATACAAAAAGCGGTTTGCTTTTAAAAATGCAAAAGGCGGTTTGCTTTGATAATGCAAAAGTGGTTTGTTTTGAAAATGCAAATAGTGGTTTTGTTTGAAAATGCAAATGGTGGTTTGGTTTAGAAACGCAAACTATGGTTTAGTTTGGATATACAACAAGTGGTTTGGCTTGGAAATGGAAACGGTTTACTTTGAAAATGCAAATTGTGGTTTGTTTTGAAAATGGAAATGGTGGTTTGGTTTGAAAATGCAAAAGGTTTGGTTTTAAAATGGAAAAGGTTTGCTTTGAAAATGGAAAAGGTTTGCTTTGAAAATCCTAAAGGTGGTTTGCTTTATGCAAAAGGCGGTTTGTCTTCAAAATGTAAAAGGCGGTTTGCTATGAAAATTCAAAAGTCGGTTTGCTTTCAAAATGCAAAAGGTGGCTTGCTTTGAAAAAACAAAAGGCGGTTTGCTTTGAAAATGCATAATGCAATTTGCTATTAAAACGCAAAAGGCGGTTGTCTTAGAAAATACAAAAGGTGGCTTGCTTTGTAAAAAACAAAAGACGGCTTGCTTTGAAAATGCAAAAAGTTTGCTTAGAAAATGTAAAGGGATTTATTTGAATATGGAAAATGTTATTTGCGTTGAAAATGCAAAAGATTTGGTTTGAAAATGCAAAAAGTTAGGTTTGAAAATGCAAAAGATGTGGTTTGAAAATGCAAAATGTTTACTTTGAAAATGCAAAACCTGGTTTTCATAGCAAATGCAAAAGGTGGTTTGCTTGGAAAATGCAAAAGGCGGTTTGCTATGAAAATGCAAAAGATGTCTTGCTTTGCAACAAAGCAAACGGCGGATTGCTTTGAAAATGCAAAAGGTGGTTTGCTTTGAAAATACAAATGGTGGTTTTCTTTGAAAATGCAAAAGGTGGTTGCTTTGAAAATGCAAAAGGTGGTTAGCTTTGAAAATGTGGTTTGCTTTAAAATGCAAAAGGTGGTTTGCTTTGAAAATGCAAAAGGTGGTTTGAAAAGAATCCAAAAGTTTGCTTTGAAAATATAAACATAGAAACATAGAAAATAGGTGCAGGAAGAGGCCATTCGGGCCATCGAGCCAGCACCAACATTCATTGTGATCATGGCTGATCGTCCGCTATCCCGTTCCTGACTTCGCGCCATATCCCTTGACTCCACTAGCACCTAGCGCTCTAGCAAACTCTCTCTTAAATCCATCCAGTGATTTGGTCTCCACCGCTCTCTGCGGCAGGGAATTCAATAAATTCACAACTCTCTGGGTAAAAAAGATTTTTCTCACCTCAGTCTTCAATGACCTACCCTTTATTCTAAGACTGTGGCCGCTGGTTCTGCACTGACCCAACATTGGGCACATTTTTCATGCAAAAGGTTTGCTTTGAAAATGCTAAGAGGTAGCGTTGAAAATGTAAACGGTGGTTTGCTATATGGAAAATGTTGTTTGCTTTGAAAATGCAAAAGGTGGTTTGATTTTAAAAATGCAAAAATGTGGTTTTGTTTGAAAATGCAAATGGTGGTTTGGTTTAGAAGTACAAAAGGTGGTTAGGAAATGCGACAGGTAGTTTGGAAATGCAACAGGTGGTTTCGTTTGGAATTGCAAAAGGTTTACTTTGAAAATGCAAATGGCTGTTTGATTTGAAAATGCAAAAGGTGGTTTGTTTTGAAAATGCTAAAGGTGATTTGCTTACAAAATGTCTAAGGTGGTTTGCTTTATGCAAAAGGCGGTTTGCTTTGAAAATGCAAAAGGACGGTTTGCTTTGATAATGCAAAAGGTGGTTTGTTCTGTAAATGCAATGGTGGTTTTGTTTGAAATTGGAAATGGTGGTTTGGTCTAGAAATGCAAAATATGGTTTACTTTGAAAATGCAAATGGTGGTTTAGTTTGAAAATGCAAAAGGTTTGCTTTGAAAATGCAACTAGTGGTTTGCTCTGAAAATGCAAAAGGTGGTTTGCTTTGAAAATGCAAATAGCGGTTTGCTCTGAAAATGTAAACGGTGTTTTGCTTTGAAAATGTAAAAGGTGCTTTGCTTTCAAAATGCAAAAGGCGGTTTTCTTTGAAAATGCTAAAGGCGATTTGCTTTGGAAATGTAAAAGGCGTTTGCTTTAAAATTCAAAAGGTGGTTTACTTTGAAAATGCAAAAGGTGGTTTGCAAAGAACGCAAACGTTTGCTTTGAAAATAGAAACATAGAAAATAGGTGCAGGAAGAGGCCATTCGGCCCTTCGAGCCCGCAACGCCATTCATTGTGATCATGCCTGATCGTCCGCTATCAATAACCCGTTCCTGCCTTCGCGCCATACCCCTTGACACCACTAACAGCTAGAGATCTATCCCCGTCTCTCTTGAATCCATCCAGTGATTTGGTCTCCACCGCCCTCTGCGGCAGGGAATTCCATAAATTCACAACTCTCTGGCTAAAAAATATTTTTCTCACCTCAGTCTTAAATGACCTCCCTTTTATTCTAAGACTGTGGCCCCTGGTTCTGGACTCATCCAACATTGGGAACATTTTTCATTCAAAAGGTTTGCTTTGAAAATGCAAAGAGGTTGCTTTGAAAATGTAAACGGTGGTTTGCTTTTTGGAAAATGTGGCTTGCTTTGAAAATGCAAAGGGTGGTTTGCTTTAGAAATGCAAAAGGTGGTTTGCTTTGAAAAGGTGACTTGCTTTCAAAATGCAAAAGGTGGTTAGCTTTGATAATGAAAAGGTGGTTTGCTTTTTAAAGCAAATGGTTGTTTGTTTTCAAAATGCAAAAGGTGGTTGCTTTGAAAATGCAAAAGGTTCTGCTTTGAAAATGCAATAGGTGATTCGCTTTGAAAATGGTGGTTTGCTTTGGAAATGCAAAATGTGGTTTGCTTTGAAAATGCAAAGGCAAATGCGGTTGGTTTTAAAATGCAAAGGCAAGTGCGGTTTCTTAGAACAGGCAAACGCAAGTGTGGTTGCTTTGGCAATGGCTAGGCATGTGATAAAAAGTCAAATCTTGATCACTTCCTGTTTGCACTGTATATTGATTTTAGAACCGTTACTACTTACGGCTGTGATTGTTGGCCATATTACTCAGATTCCTCCTCCAGCTGTCAGGGCCAGGGGATTTTTCCCATCGATGAAAAATATAAGAATGTTTAATGTTTAAAAATGTTGAGATACTCTCTCCTGTCAATCACGCAATGGAGGCCACGCCCCATCCGGCGGGGGGAAGGGACTATGAATCCGGATGTGTGGACTTGCCACAGTCCCTGCAAGATGGGAAGGGAGAGGTCACGACTCTCAGTCTAAGTTGTGAATAATCTGAACACTGAACACGTCTACTAATCTGTGAGTGTGTTTTTATGTGGTTTATTTCGAACTGTGTTTGGAACGAATAAATGTTTTTACGTGCCTTTTGGCCGTGCCTTTGACTGTGCCTTTTGACTGTGCCACGAATTGAAAAGTGTGCCTTTTGACTGTGCCGCTAATTGAAAAGTGTGCCTTTTGACAGTGCCGCTAATGGAAAAGTGCGCATTTTAACTGTGCCGCTAGGCTGTGTCTATATTTTGAAATGTGTTTTGTTTTTTAAATGTGGCTTGCGTTTTCAATGTGGCTTGCTGTGCAACCGTTTTTGGAAGGAAAAACCGCGAATATACGTTTTATTAGATCAGGACTATGTTTAATGCAAAATTGCCGTTCATTCCGTGACTTCCGTTTAGTGTAGAGATGATGCTGATTGCGTCATTTCCGGTGAGTTCAGAGGTGGCGCTCCGTGCGGACGCGGAGACGCCGCCCTGAATCGTTTGAGCAATTCAAGAGAGTTTACTGCCATACATATGGTGAGTGTGTGTGTGTTTGTTATTTGTGTGTGTGTTTGTGTTGAAAGTTATTTAAAGCACGTAGCAGTAGCTCTAGAGGAGTGTTTCAGAATACAAAAAGGCTTTAAACATTTGAATCATTTGGTTTAGACACACCTGTGTTCTTATTTTCAAGTTACTTACAAAGAGTATATGGTTAGTAACAGGATTCAGTATGCTTACCACCTTCTGAAGTTACTTGGCATTTTAGTATTGGTGCTGCATGTGAGTGTGTGCCTGTGTGTGTGTCTGTGTGTGTGTGTGTCTTTGTTTGTGTGTGTGTGTGTTTGTGTTTTTGTGTTTGTGTCTTTGTGTGTGTGTGTGTGTGTGTGTGTGTGTGTGTGTGTGTGTGTGTGTGTGTGTGTGTGTGTGTGTGTGTGTGTGTGTGTGTGTGTGTGTGTGTGTGTGTGTGTGTGTGTGTGTGCGCCCCTGTGTGTCTGTGTCTTTGTGTGTGTGTGTGTCCCTGTGTGTGTGTGTCCCTGTGTGTGTGTTCCTATGTGTGTGTCACTGTGTGTGTTTCTGTGTGTGTGCCTCTGTGTGTGTGTGTCTGTGTGTGTGTGTGTGTTTCTGTGAGTGTGTCGTTGTGTGTGTGTCTGTGTGTGTGTCTGTGTATGTGTGTCTGCGTGTGTGTGTCCCTGCGTGTGTGCCTCTGTGTGTGCCTCTGTGCGTGTGCCTCTGTGTGTGTGTCTGTGTGTGTGTGAGTCTGTGTGTGTGTGTTCTGTGAGTGTGTCGCTGTGTGTGTGTCTGTGTGTGTGTCTGTGTGTGTCCGTGTGCGTGTGTGTCTCTGTTGGAGCGCTTGGAATGCTGTGAGGTTGGACTTGCTGCCTGCACTCTGCTTGGTGTGCTGTGTGGTTGGACTTGCAATTTTTAAAGACTCGTTCACATTTGAAACTTTAATACATCCTTTTTCCACTTGCCATGTCTGCGTGTTCTTCATCACAATGGGGACCTAATAGGCTGGATTGGCTGCGCTGTCAGAGAGCCACTATGAGTGCCTGGGGGGGAGGTTGAGGGGAGGTGGACGGAATGCGTGGGGGGGAGGGGAAATGCAAGAAGCAGAGTTGTGGGGTGAAGGGAAGAGGGGTAACTGAGTGAACTGCCACAGCACCAGCTGTAAGTGACTGAAGCGGCAGCCCCACCAGTCATGACTTAGTGAACTGTAAGTCCACCAGCCATGACTCACTGAACTGCAAGTCCAATAATTCGTTCGGTCCACAATGTCCATACTAGCCCTCTGGAAACCAGTCCCTTCACCCCACAACACCCATACTAGCGCTTCTGAGATCCACGTAAGGATAGGCTTTCCTCCTTCATTGCTGTGATCTGTAAAAAAGATGAAAATGTCTAAAATTGATTGACCACCCTCTCCCCATTCTCCCTCACAGAGAATCTGTCACCTGTTTTAGCAGAATTTCGGGCAGTTGCTGAGCTGCCAGCCCACCAGGCCTGAGTTTCTGAGCTGCCAGCCCACCAGGCCTGACCTTCTGAGCTGCCAGACCACCAGGCCTGAGTGACTGAGCTGCCAGCCTGCCAGGCATGAGTGACTGAGCTGACTGCCCAAGAATATATTCGGCCCACAATTTTCATACTAGCCCTCTGGAAACCAGTCCATTCGTCGCACAAAACTGATGTCAGTGCTCCAGAAGCCCCCCCCCCCCCCCCCGGCCAGCAAGGTGGAGAGCTGGAATATTGCGTTGGGGGACCAGCCCTCCCGTGTAATGCTGGGACCCAACCGGTCCCACTTAGTCTAGTTTACTCATACAGGAATAAGTTTGGATGAATATCTTACTTTTTGCTACTACAATAAATAAACTATTAATCAAGAGACTATGTTTGGAAGATTTCCCGTTCGATGACATTGAATGTCTCGGGGAGTGCTCGTGAGTGCGTTTCAATTATCTCCTGAACGCCTGTCTTCAATCATAATGACTAAAGGAGAACCCTTGAAATGATTTGGAAATCTGTCACTATAAGTACTAGTCCAGATTATGTCACTCCATTTGTACTACTCCACCGTGTGTCACTCTATCAGTACTACTACAGATTATTTCACTCCATCAGTACTACACAGTGTGTCACACCATCAGTACTACTCCAGATTATGTCACACCATCAGTACCACCACACAGTGTGTCACTCCATCAGTACTACTCCACAGTGTGTCACTCCATCAGTACTATTCCACAGTGTGTCACACCATCAGTACTACTCCAGATTATGTCACACCATCAGTACCACCACACAGTGTGTCACTCCATCAGTACTATTCCACAGTGTGTCACTCCATCAGTACTACTCCACAGTGTGTCACTCCAGTAGTACCACGGCGAAGTGTGTCACTCCAAATTACTCTAAAGTGTTGCGCTCCACTAGTGCCACCATACATTTTAGCACTTCATTGGTATTACTCCACAGCGTGACTCTACATGAGTACCACACCACAACGTTTCACCCCATCAGTTATGCACCATAGCGTGTCGCCCCATCAGTATTACCCCACAGTGTGTCCCTCCACAGTTTATCACTATATCAATACAACCCCTAGTGTGTCATTCCATCTGTACTACCACACATTATATTACTCCATCAGTACTACCCCACCCCGTGTGCCAGACCAAAGGTACTACCAGAGTGTCAATCCATCAGCAATTCCCCAAAATGTGTCACTCCATCAGCACTACCCCACCGTTTTTTTGTGTCTTCGTCAGTACTACCCCTCAGTGTGTCACTTCATCAGAACTACATTACATGTTACCACTCCTTCAGTGCTACCCCGCAAGGGCAGTGGAGGGCAAATCACTGGATGGAATTAAGAGAGTTGGATACAGCTCTAAGGGCTAGTGGAGTCAAGGGATATGGGGAGAAGGCAAGCACGCGTTCTTGATAGCGGACGATCAGCCACGATCACAATGAATGGTGGTGCTGGCTCGAAGGGCCGAATGGCCTCCTCCTGCATCTATTTTCTATGTTTCTATGTTTCTATGTGTCACTCCATCAGTACCTCGCCGAGGTGTGTCACTCCATCAGGAGTACCCAACAGAGTGTCACTCCATCAGGAGTACCCAACAGAGTGTCACTCCATCATTGCTGTCATACATTTGGTCACTTCATACGTACTACTCCGCAGTGTGTCACTCCATCAGTACCTGTCCACAGTGAATCCATCAGCACTACTCCACTGTGTGTCGTTCCCAGTACGACCCCATAGTGCATCACATCATCAGTACTACCCCGTTTGTCACTCCATCAGGACTACTCCACAGTGTGTCACTCCATCAGTGCTACCACGAATTGTGTCACTCCATCAGTGTGGGTCCACAGTATGTCACTCCATCTGTACTTTCCCACAGTGTGTCAGTCCATCAGTAATACTCGAAGTGTGTCACTCCATCAGTACTATCCTACAGTGTGCCATTCCATCAACTCTGTCACACAGTGTCAGTCCATCATCACTATGCCACAGTGTAACGCCGTCAGTCCTATCCCACAGTATGCCATTACATCAGTAGTTACACACAGTGCGTCACTCGATCACTGAGTGATATTCCGCAGTGTATCACTCCATCTGTACTACTCCACAGTGTGACACTCCATCAGTATTACCCCACAATGTGTTAGTACATCAGTGCTAGCCCACAGTGTGTCAATCCTTGCTTACCACTTCTCAGTGTGTCACTCCATCAGGACTATCCCACAGTGTGTCACTCCGTCAGTATTGCCTCACAGCCCATCAATCCATCAGTTTTCCCCCAATGAATGCCATTACGTAAGTACTACCCCAGATTATGTCACTCCATCAGTACGACCTCGCAGAGAGTCGATTCATCAGTACCACCGCACAGAGTGGCGTTTCCATCAGAAACAACCCACAGTGTGCCTTTCCATCAGAGATACCCCACAGTGTGTGAGCCCTTCAGGACTGTTCCACAGTGTTTGACCCCTTCAGTACTACTCCACAGTGAGTGACCCCTTCAGGACTGCTCCACAGTGTTTGACCCCTTCAGTACTACTCCACAGTGAGTCACTACATCAGTACTACTGCACAGTGTGTAATTCCATCAGTAATACCACACATTGTGTGACCACTTCAGCGCGACTCCACAGTGTGTAACTCCATCAGTGCTACTACGCAACATGTCACTCTATCCGTTATACCCCACTGTTTGTTATTCCATCAGAACCTCCCCACGATGTGTCACCATCAGAACTACGGACAGGTTATAATTGCAGCAGTATTATCTGCCAGTAAGTCACTCCATCACTACTACACCCAAAGTGTGTCCCTCCATCAGAAGTACTCCAGAATATGTCATACATCAGTACTACCCCACAATGTGTCACCTCATCAATACTACTCCACGTTGTGTTGCTCCATCAGCACTAAAACAAACTATGTCACTCCATCGATACAACCACAGATAGTGTTAGTCCACCAGCACTAGGCCACAGTCTGTCCTGCCATCAGTACCATCCCACAGTGTTTACCTCAATCGGTTCTACCTTCAGTGTATCATTCCATCAATACTACCCCACAGTGTGTCACATCATCAGTCGTACCCCGACACATGTCACTTCATCAGTGCAACTTCCCTGTAAGCCACTCCATCTGTACTTCCCCACAGTGTGTCAGTCCATCAGTATTAACCACAATAATTCACTCCATCAGCATTCACTCACTCTCTCTTACTCCAACAATAATACCGCACAGTGTGTCACTCTACCAGGAATGCACCACGCAGATGTGTGTCACTCTACCAGGAATGCCCTCCATTCGTGCTACCATATATTTTCTCACATCATCAGCACTATCCACAGCATGATACTACATGAGTACCACGCCACAATGTGTCATTCCATCATTAATGCACCATAGTGTGTCACTCCATCAATTCCTCCCTCAGTGTGTCACTCCATCAATACGACCACCAGTGCATCTGTACAACCACAGTGTATTACTCCATCAGTACTACCCCACTGCGTGTGTCAGTCCAAATGTACTGCACCAGAGTGTCTCTCCGTCACTATTCCTCAAAATGTTTAATTCAATCAGCACTACCCCAGTGTTTGTCACAATCAGTACAACCCCAGAGTGTCGTCACTCGATCAGAACTACCTCACCGGTTATCACTCCAACAGTAATACCCCACAGTGTGTCCCTCCATTAGTACAAATCCGTTTTTTGTCACTCCATCAGGACTACCCTACAGAGCGTGTAGGAAAAACGGCAGATACTGGTTCAAATCGAAGCGGGATACAAAATGTTGGAGTAACTCAGTTGGAAAGGCAGCATCTCGGGAGCGCAGGAATGGGTGACGTTTCGGGTCAGTATCTTTCTTCAGATTGATAGACAATAGACAATAGGTGCATCGAGCCAGCACCGGCATTCAATGTGATCATGGCTGATCATCCCCAATCAGTACCCCGTTCCTGCCTTCTCTCCATATCCCCTGACTCCGCTATTTTCAAGAGCCCTATCTAGCTCTCTCTTGAAAGCATCCAGAGAACCTACCTCCACCGCCCTCTGAGGCAGATAATTACGCAGACTCACCACTCTCTGTGAGAAAAAGTGTTTCCTCGTCTCCGTTCTAAATGGTTTACTCCTTATTCTTAAACTGTGGCCCCTGGTTCTGGACTCCCCCAACATCGGGAACCTGTTTCCTGCCTTTAGTGTCTCCAAGCCCTTAGCAATCTTATATGTTTCAATGACATCGCCTCTCATCCTTCTAAACTCCAGAGTGTACAAGCCCAGCCGCTCCATTCTCTCAGCATATGACAGTCCCGCCATCCCGGGAATTAACATTGTAAACCTACGCTGGGCTTCCTCAATAGCAAGAATGTCCTTCCCCAAAACTGCACACAATACTCCAGCTGTGGTCTCACTAGGTCTCTGTAAAACTGCAGAAGGATGTCAGGGGATTAGGCGGTACCGAGATGAAACGTTGTCTGAGATGTAGATTAACCCTTATTTTACTTCGGAGTCACGTGAGTGACTACGTGAAGACCCCGCCAGCACGCATGCGCGAAATCTGAAGAAGGGTTTCGGCCCGAAACGTTGCCTGTCTTCTTCGCTCCTTGGATGCTGCTGCACCCGCTGAGTTTCTCCAGCCTTTTGTGTACCCGCATGCGCGACATATCGTCTACCGCATTGCGCATCGACAGGCTGTGGAAGCGCTGCTCCACCAGCGGCAAGTTTGAAACCTGAAGGTAACTTTTTCAACTTAACTCCAGGTCTGCTTTTTATCGAGGATTCCCCTACACCGCGGGGAAATCACGGCTGCGAGAATCGCGGGGATGCCCGGCTGGGGGGGGGGGGGGGACCCCACCACAGACTTCGCGGGGAATCCCGTCTCCAGGGACCGCAAGGGAATCCCGGCTGTGGTAAACCGCGGAGACTGGAATCCGCGGGGTACCCGGGACAAGAGGAGTCAAGCCGCGGGGTGAAACCGGCTCGGAGAAATACGGCCGCGGGGACCGCGGGAAGATTCTGGCTGCGGGGTGAACCCGGCTCGTGGAAACCCGGCCGCGGTGACCGCGGAGAAGCCAAACTGCGGGGTGAACCCGGCTCGGGGGGGGGGGGGGGAGGGAAACCCGGCCGCGGGGACCGCGTGAAAAACACAAGCTGCGGGTTGAACCCGGCTCGGGGATCCCGGCCGCGGGAACCATGTGGAAGACAGTGCTGCGGACCGCAGAAGTTCGGATAGCCGGCGGCATTTTTCAGACTCCAGCGGCCCAGAGAGGTTCAACGGAGTCTGAAAGGCCTGGGCAGGCCAGGAGGGTCCCCCTCCGACATGGGTATGACCTCGGACGTTTACCCATCAGGATTATGGATAGCGTCAGAGAGCGCTCATTCCACTAATGCTCCATCTTGATATGGTCCATGTCTGGCATATCAGTAGAGATGTACCACCGATGGATAAGCCCAGAGACTCGGCAGGGTCCGGGCTGGGAATATACCGCCGGTGGATGAGTCCGTAGACTCGGCGGGGTCCGGGCTCGAAGATTCACCGCCTGTGAAGAAGCAGCCACCTCACGCCACATCATTACTAGAAAAGGTGCCGGCTGTGGGATACCATGCACCTGCAAAATGGTTCCTGACTGGATCAGCAATGAACAGCGCTATGTGGGGGTACGATGCAAACTTCAAAATGAAAGCTCCGGCCTACGGGGGAGCCGCGCCAGCAGCAATTGGGATAGGGCTGTTTCATGTGTAAAAGCGCCGGGGTCTACGAGAGGAGGCGCCGGCAACAGGGACAGGGTTTCTCAAGGTAACACATGAGTCTGCTAGGCCCACGGAGTCGGGGAATGATTCCTCACCAGCGCTGGATAGCAGAATAATAGGCCCACGGAGTCGGGGGATGAATTCCTCACCCGAGCTGGATAGTGCGTTCGAATGCCTATCCCAAAAGCAGCAGCGTCAGTTGACAGAGTTGCTTCAGGTCTCCCTGTTGGAGGCAGAGACCAAGACGGGTCAGTATTCCGCTGACGCCGAATCTCAGGGTATGGCCGTGGGGCATACTCTAAGGGGTGAAGGGCACGTGTCAGAGGTACCTTTTTCCTGACAACAAAGTTGCCATCCCAGCAGAATGTTCCATCCTGGTACCAGTCCAATGGGGACATATCAGCTTAGGTATCCTGTGGCCTACGGCAGCGCCTGTTTAGGGCTGCCTACGAATCGCCTTCTCTGAGGGGGAGTGCGAAAGGTCAAGATATAACTGACCCCAGTCTCTAAAGAGGTCGATGGAACATTCTGGAGCACATGTGTGCCAGCAGTGAACAGCGTCAACAAGGAGATGTGAGAGCCAGCCACCGAATCTGTTATTCAGGTAAGGCCTATTCAACAGGGGAGAAAACCTGGCAGGCGAATCAATTAAGGCCAACGGCAGGCAAAGGTTCATCGTTTCAGAACGCACCCCAGGCGCTCATCGGCAGTAGGCGGTTCACTGGAGCTGGGGGCAGCATCACAGCTGGGCAGAAGTTCAACGCACCCTACCAACCCTACTTAACAAGGTGGGTCTGCCACTTCGGAAACATGGGTAAGTGAACCACTCACAAGTTGTAATATTTACACTTGTTTGTAAAAAAAAAATAGTTTACCTAACTTCATTTGGATAAACGCAATAACAACACAGAATAGATGTTGTTTCGCAAGTATTTAAGGACTTTGTGGGCTCGATCGAACACACAAAGATCAAAATGTTGCATCCAGGCCCAATCACCAGTTGCAAAATGCATGGCACATCAGTGGCGATGGGTGCATTCTCGCTACACTGGGGAAGAATGCGCTTTGTGTCCCTCCATTTTACCTTATCAGACGGATCTTGTAAATTCATCAATTTCCTGCTTCAGGCATTTTCGTAGTGCCTGACTGGCCTATACAGCCATGATTCCCGCTGATGTTGGGAATGATGATAGTACCGCATATGGTATTTCCAGGCACAAAATTGCTGGTTAGACGTGACTCGGGAAACCATCCTCTGCAGACATATATCAACTCATGACTTGCAGACTGGGAAGACCGTCTTTCCTGCGGATAGGATTGTTAAACCAAACTATGGACGTGCTCACTGCAATTGCAGAGATAGCACCAAATAAACAGTACTTTCCTCATAAGAGATGGGAAGTATATTGTTATTACATATAAGTTGACACGGATGACTGACGCCTTGAAGTTCAGTTTTCCATACGGGGTTTGACAATCAGTAATAGAGTGCCATTTACTGTGCCGCACGTGCCATCTCAGCATGTTGGATGCGAGGAGCAGAATCCACTCTGTCGGGTCACCTTCTGATATCTAGATTATGGAGGGTGTCTTCAAATCGACATCCGCAGGCCAGGTACGCAGAGATACGGGATGCTAACATTGGAACATCCCTGTCCTTGGCTCACTAACCAAGTGGTTATGCTCATGACGCCGAGTCAGCAAAACGGGTCCAGTTTTTGCATAGCTATGACTGGACAAGATGATTATTCTGCAGGGAGCTGGGAAGTTCTGCTGCAGTTGTGAAGGCTCTTCGTGAGACCACACCTGGAGTATTGCGTGCAGTTTTGGTCTTCAAGTCTGAGGAAATACGTTATTGCCATTGAGGGAGTACAGAGAAGGTTCACCAGACTGATTCCTGGGACGTCAGGACTTACATATGAAGAAAGACTGGACTTGTACACGCTAGAATTTAAAAGATTGAGGGGGGATTTTATATAAACATAAAATTCTTAAGGGGTTGGACAGGCTAGATGCAGGAAGATTGTTCCCGATGTTGGGGAAGTCCAGAACAAGGGGTCACAGTATAAGGATCAGGAGGAAATATTTTAGGACCGAGGTGAGAAAAACATTTTTCACACAGAGCGTGGTGAGTCTCTGGAATTCTCTGCCACAGAACGTCGTTGAGGCCAGTTCAATGGCTCTATTGCCTTTTGTCTCGCCCCCCGCTCTCACTCCACCCCTCTCTCTCTCTACCCCCTCTCTCTCCCCCCTTTCCCTCTCTCTCTCTCTCTCTCTCTCTCTCTCTCTCCTCTCTCTCTCTCTCTCTCTCTCTCTCTCTCTCTCTCTCTCTCTCTCTCTCCTCTCTCCTCTCTCTCTCTCTCTTCGCTATCTCTCTCCGCTATCTCTCTCTCCCCGCTCTCTCTCTCCCTCTCTCTCTCTCTCTCTCTCTCTCTCTCTCTCTCTCTCTCTCTCTCTCTCTCTCTCTCTCTCTCTCTCTCTCTCTCTCTCTCTCTCTCTCTCTCTCTCCCCTATCTCTCTCTCTCTTCGCTATCTCTCTATCTCGCTCCGCTATCTCTCTCTCTTCCCGCTCTCTCCCCCCCCCCTCTCTCACCCTCTCTCTCCCACTCGCTCCCCTCTGCCTCGGTCTCTCTCCCCCCGCTCTCTCTCTCTCCTCTCACTCTCTCCCCTCTCCCTCCCCTCTCTCTCTCTCTGCCTCTCTCTCCCTCTCTCTTTCTCCCCGTCTCTCTCTCTCTCTCCCCGTATCTCACTCCCTCCCTTTCTCCCTCCGTCCTTCCCTCTTTCACCCCCTCAAAACAAGATAGCGAGAAAGAGAACAAGATAACGCAAGAGGAGAGAGAGAGAGAAAAAAATAAACCCAGAGGAGAGAGAGAGAGGGAGAGGTGGGAGGAGTGAGAGAGAGAGATGGATACAGAGAGAGAGGTGGGAGGAGTGATAGAGAGATGGATAGAGTGAGAGAGAGGTGGGAGGAGTGTTTTCCTCATATGAAATGTTTGATGCCATCCCCAATAGTGGAGTTCGGGATGGCATCAAACCGGAAATTAGAAATGCGTGCAACAAAGATAAAACAATTATAATGGGTGACTTCAATCTACATATAGATTGGGTGAATCAAATTGGCAGGGGTGCTGAGGAAGAGGATTTCTTCGAATGTATGCGGGATAGTTTCGTAAACCAACCTGTAGAGGAACCAACGAGAGTGCAGGCTATTCTAGACTGGGTATTGAGTAATGAGGAAGGGTTAGTTAGCAGTCTTGTTGTGCGTGGTCCATTGGGCGAGAATGACCATAATGTGGTTGAGTTCTTCATTAGGATGGAGAGTGACATAATTAATTCAGAAACAAGGGTCCTGAACTTAAAGAAAGGTAACTTTGAGGGTATGAGACGTGAATTGGCCAAGATAGACTGGCAATTGATTCTTAAAGGGTTGACGGTGCATGTGTGATGCAAAGGCATTTAAAGACTGCAAGAATGAACTACAACAAACGTTTATCCCAGTTTGGCAAAATAATAAATCAGCGAAGGTAGTGCATCCGCGGATAACAAGGGGAATCAGGGATAGTATCAAAACAAAAGATGAAGCATACAAATTAGCCAGAAAAAGCAGCTGCCAGAGGACTGGGAGAAATTCAGAGTCCAGCTGAGGAGGACATAGGACTTCATTAGGAACGAGATTATAGATTATGAAAGAAAATTGGCTGGGAACATAAAAATTCACTGCAAAAGTGTTTATAGATATGTGAAGATAAAAAGATTAGTTAAAACAAATGTAGGTCCCTTGCAGTCAGAAACAGGTGAATTGATCATGGTGAACAAGGACATGGCAGACCAATTGAATAGCTACTTTGGTTCTGTCTTCACTAAGTAAGGCATACATAATCTGCCGGAAATAGCAGGGGACCGAGGGTCAAATGAGATGGAGGAACTGAGTGAAATCCAGGTTAGTCGGGAAGTGGTGTTAAGTAAATTGAATGGATTAAAGGCCGATAAATCCCGAGGGCCAGATAGGCAGCATCCCAGAGTACTCAAGGAAGTAGCCACAGAAATAGTGGATGCATTAGTGATAATTTTTCAAAACTACGTAGATTCTGGAGTCGTTCCTGAGGATTGATGGGTAGCTAATGCAACCCCACTTTTTAAAAAGGGAGGGAGAGAGAAAACGGGGAATGACAGTCCAGTTAGTCTAACGTCGGTAGAGGGGAAACTGCTAGAGTCAGTTATTAAATATGGGATAGCAGCAATTTTGGAGCGGTGAAATCAGTGGACAAAGTCAGCATGGATTTACGAAAGGTAAATCATGTCTGACGAATCCTATAGAATTTTTCGAGGATGTAACGAGTAGAGTCGATAAGGGAGAACCAGTGAATGTGTTATATCTGGACTTTCAGAAGGCTTTCGACAAGGTCCCACATAAGAGATTAGTATACAAACTTAAAGCACACGGTATTGGGGGTTCAGTATTGATGTGGATAGCGAACAGGCTGGCAGACAGGAAGCAAAGGGTAGGAGTAAACGTGTTATTTTCAGAATGGCAGGCAGTGATTAGTGGGGTACCGCGAGGCTCAGTGCTGGGACCCCAGTTATTTTCAATATATATTAATGATTTGGACGTGGGAATTGAATGCAACATCTCCAGGTTTGCGGATGACACTAAGCTGGGGGGTAGTGTTAGCTGTGAGGAGGATGCTCCGCGGCTGCAAGGTGACTTGGATAGGCTGGATGAGTGGGCAAACGCATGGCAGTTGCAGTATAATGTGGATAAATGTGAGGTTATCCACTTTGGTGGCAAAAACAGGAGGGTAGACTATTAACTGAATGGTGGCAAATTAGGAAAAGGGGAGATGCAACGAGACCTGGGTGTCATGGTACACCAATCATTGAAAGTGGGCATGCAGGTGCAGCAGGCAGTGAGGAAAGCAAATTGTATGTTAGCATTCATAGCGAAAGGATTTGAGTATAGGAGCAGGGAGGTTCTACTGCAGTTGTACAGGGTTTTGGTGAGACCACACCTGGAGTATTGCGTACAGTTTTGGTCTCAAGATCTGACGAAATACATTCTTGCCATTGAGGGGGTACATAGAAGGTTCACCAGACTGATTCCTGGGATGTCAGGACTTTCATATGAGGAAAGACTGGATAGACTTGGCTTGTACTCGCTAGAATTTAGAAGACTGAGGGGGGGATCTTATAGAAACTTACAAAATTCTTAAGGGGTTGGATAGGCTAGATGCAGGAATATTGTTCGCGATGTTGGGGAGGTCCGAGCAAGGGGTCATAGTCTAAGGATAAGGGGGAATTCCTTTAGGACCGAGATGAGGAAACATTTTTCACACAAATAGGTGGTGAGTCTCTGGAATTCTCTGCCACAGAAGGTAGTTGAGGCCAGTTCATTGGCTATATTTAAGATGGAGTTAGATGTGGCCCTTGTGGCTAAAGGGATCAGGGGGTATGGAGAGATACAGGATATTGTGTTGGATAATCAGTCATGATCATATTGAATGGCGGTGCAGGCTCGAAGGGCCGAATGGCCTATCCTGCACCTATTTACTATGTTTCTATGAGAGAGAGAGAGATAGATAGTTAGCGACAGATTGAAAGAGAGAGGGAGAGGGGGATGGAGAGAGAGAGGGGTAGAGAGAGGGTGAGAGAGGAGGAGAGAGGGGGGAGAAAATTAGGGGTGCGACGGAGATAGAGCGGTGGGGAGAGAAAAGGGGGAGAGAGAGGGAGAGAGAGAGCGGGAGAGTGAGAGGGGAGAGAGTGAGAGGGGAGAGAGTGGGGAAGAGAGAGAATGGAGAGAGAGAGGGGAAGATAGAGAAGGGAAGAGAGAGAGGGGGAGATAGAATGGGCAGATAGAGAGAGGGACAACGAGGGGGAGGCAGAGGGGGGTAGAGGAGAGAGAGGGAGGGAGAGAGTGGAAGTGAGAGAGGGGAGAGAGGGAAAGAGAGAGCGGGGGAGTGGGGGGAGAGGGGGAGAGAGAGGGGAAGAGAGAGAGAGAGGGAAAGAGAGAGAAGGGAAGAGAGAGAGGGGAAGGTAGAGAGGGCGAGAGAGAGAGAGAGAGAGGGAGAGAGAAAAGGGGAAATATATAGTAGGGGCGATAGAGAGGTGGAGGGAGAGGTGGGGAGAGAGTGGACGAGAGAGAGACGAGAGAGAGGAGAGAGAGAGGGGGAGAGACATAAAGGGGGTGTGAGGAAGAGTGAGCGAAGTGGAAAGAGAGATTAGGGAGAGAGAGAGAGGGGAGGTAGAGATGGGGAGAGAAAGGGGGGAGAGCGAGTGGGAGATAGAGAGGGGAGAGAGAGAGACGGAGGAAGAGAGGGGGAGATGGCGAGAGAGTGGGGAGAGAGGGAGGGGGAGGGAAGTGGGATAGCGGGGAGAAAGTGAAGGGGAGAGAGAGTTCGCGAGAGATTGAAAGAGAGAGGGAGAGAGATAGACGGGGAGAGAGAGGGGGAGAGACAGTGGGTGGAGAGAGAGGGGGAGAGGGGGAAGAGAGAGACGGAGAGAGAGATGGGGAGGGAGAAGGGGAAGAGAGAGAGGGGAAGAGAGATAGGGGAAGATACAGGGGATGAGAGAGAGGGGTGTAGAGGGAGAGAGAGGTGGGGAGAGAGGGGAAAGAGAGAGACGGAGAGAGGGGGGGGAGGGGAGATTGGGGAGAGAGAGCGAGCGAGAGAGAGAATGGAAGAGAGAGGGGAGAGAGAGGCAGAGAGAGAAAGGGAAGAAAGAGAGGGGAGAGAGCGGGGTAGAGATAGAAGAGGGAGAGAGAGAGGGAGAGGGTGAGAGAGAGAGCGGGGGGAGAGAGCGGGGTAGAAAGAGAGAGAGTGAGTGTTAGCGAGAGATTGAAATAGAGAGGGAGAGAGAGGGATGGGGAGAGAGAGAGTGGGAGAGAGGGCGAGAGAGAGAGAGGGGAGAGAGGGGAAGAGAGAGACGGAGATGGAGAGATGGGGGAGAGATAAGGGGAAGAGAGAGGGGAAGAGAGCAGGGAAGAGAGAGAGAGGGGAAGAGAAAGAGGGGAAGAGAGAGAGAGGGAGGGGATAGAGAGGGGAGAGAGAGAGAGGGGGAGAGGGAGATAGGGGAGAGAGAGGGGGAGAATGGGAGAGAAAGAGGGTGAGAGTGGGGAGAGAAAGTGGGAAAGATAGGGAGGGAGGGAGGGAGGGAGGGAGGGAGGGAGAGGGTGGGAGAAAGAGACGGGGAGAGAGAGGGGTAGAGAGGGGAAGACACGGAGAGAGCTGGAGAGAGATAGAAGGCAAGGCAAGGCAACTTTATAACACATTTCATACACGAGGCAGACTCTAAGTGCTTCACAAAAAACATGTCATACAATAAAATGAAATAATAAAAAAAAACAAAAAAATAGAAGAATTAAAAGAAAATAAAAGCAAAGTTAATAATGCATTATAGAAAAGTGCAAACGTTAAAAGTTCAATGTAGTTAGGATTTAGCTGAAAGCTAAAGTAAACATAAAAGTTTTCAGTCTTGTGTTAAAAGTGGTCAAAGTTGGGGTAAGTCTTAAATCTTCAGGAAGTTTATTCCAGCTATTTGATGCATAGTAACTAAATCCTGCTTTCCCATCTTTTGGCACGTCTGATGCCTTCAATTTTAGCAGTATAAAAGAATGCAAACTCATTGCATTTCTGCGTGGAATTGAGTTCAGGTGGTATTTGTGTTGGGGGGTTGGTCAGTCTGTCAACAGTTGCAAATAAGGTCTTTGCCTTATTAGTGTTGTTGTTAATGATATTGGAAAAAAATGTTTCTCTAGCATTTTTTAAGTAAATTGTAGGCACGGAGGCTCTCTTTATAGATGTCATAGTGAATATGAAGTTTTGTTTTCCGCCAGATGCGTTCAGCTTTCCGGCATTCTCTTTTCTGGGCTGTTACAAAAGCAGCTTTTCTCCAGGGTGCCTTTTGCTTACCAGAAATCGTTATAACCGTAACAGGTGTAATGACATCTATAACTTCCATAATTTTGGAATTAAAGTTATCTCCAAGATCATCAGCAGAACATGGGTTTAGAGGTGGTAACAAGGAGACGGGATTTTTATGGAGGACATTACAATGTTCATTTATATACCGGTTTTTGACAGTATTTGATTGTATCTGTATGTCGGGAATAAAATATATATTAAAAAAAACACAGAAGTGGTCAGACATTGAAGGATCAGTCACAAAAATTTCAGAAACATTGAGACCCTTTGTGATAATCAAGTCCAGGGTGTGCCCCTTACAATGAGTAGCCTCTTTCACATGTTGAGCCAGTTCAAATGTGTCTAAAATAGTAAAAAGTTATTTTGCACCCTTATTATTCAAATCATCAGTATGAAAATTAATATCACCAGTTATAACTAGACAGTCAAAGTCAATGGAGATGCTAGACAATAATTCTGTAAAGTCATCGAAAATGTTTGCATGATATTTAGGTGGCCTGTAAATAATTAATGGCAGAAGTCTGGGGGAACATTTCAATACAGCACAAAGGTATTCGAATGATGGAAAATCACCAAGTGACATCTGTTTCTCCTGAAATACATTTTTAAATAGAAACATAGAAACATAGAAATTAGGTGCAGGAGTAGGCCATTCAGCCCTTCGAGCCTGCACCGCCATTCAATATGATCATGGCTGATCATCCAACTCAGTATCCCGTACCTGCCTTCTCTCCATACCCTCTGATCCCCTTAGCCACAAGGGCCACATCCAACTCACACTTAAATATAGCCAATGAACTGGCCTCAACTACCCTCTGTGGCAGAGAGTTCCAGAGACTCACCACTCTCTGTGTGAAAAAGTATTTCTCATCTCGGTCTTAAAGGATTTCCCCCTTATCCTTAAGCTGTGACCCCTTGTCCTGGACTTCCCCAACATCGGGAACAATCTTCCTGCATCTAGCCTGTCCAACCCCTTAAGAATTTTGTAAGTTTCTATAGGATCCCCTCTCAATCTCCTAAATTCCAGAGAGTATAAACCGAGTCTATCCAGTCTTTGTTCATAAGACAGTCCTGACATCCCAGGAATCAGTCTGGTGAACCTTCTCTGCACTCCCTCTATGGCAATAATGTCCCTCCTCAGATTTGGAGACCAAAACTGTACGCAATACTCCTGGTGTGGTCTCACCAAGACCCTGTACAACTGAAGTAGAACCTCCCTGCTCCTGTACTCAAATCCTTTTGCTATGAAAGCTAACATACCATTCGCTTTTTTCACTGCCTGCTGCACCTGCATGCCTACTTTCAATGACTGGTGTACCATGACACCCAGGTCTCGCTGCATCTCCCCTTTTCCTAATCGGCCACCATTTAAATAATAGTCTGCTTTCCTGTTTTTGCCACCAAAGTGGATAACCTCACATTTATCCATATTATACTGCATCTGCCAAACATTTGCCCACTCACCCAGCCTACCCAAGTCACCTTGCAGTCTCCTAGCATCCTCCTCACAGCTAACACTGCCCCCCAGCTTAGTGTCATCCGCAAACTTGGAGATATTGCCTTCAATTCCCTCATCCAGATCATTAATATATATTGTAAAAAGCTGGGGTCCCAGCACTGAGCCCTGCGGTACCCCACTAGTCACTGCCTGCCATTGTGAAAAGGACCCGTTTACTCCTACTCTTTGCTTCCTGTTTGCCAGCCAGTTCTCTATCCACATCAATACTGAACCCCTAATACCGTATGCTTTAAGTTTGTATACTAATCTCTTATGTGGGACCTTGTCGAAAGCCTTCTGGAAGTCCAGATATATCACATCCACTGGTTTCTCCCTTATCCACGCTACTAGTTACATCCTCGAAAAATTCCACAAGATTCGTCAGACATGATTTACCTTTCGTAAATCCATGCTGACTTTGTCCAATGATTTCACCACTTTTCCAAATGTGTTGCTATCCCATCTTTAATAACTGACTCTAGCAGTTTCCCCACTACCGATGTTAGACTAACTGGTCTGTAATTCCCCGTTTTCTCTCTCCCTCCCTTCTTAAAAAGAGGGGTTACATTTGCTACCCGCCAATCCTCAGGAACTACTCCAGAATCTAAAGAGTTTTGAAAGATTATCACTAATGCATCCACTATTTCCTGAGCTACTTCCTTAAGTACTCTGGGATGCAGCCTATCTGGCCCTGGGGATTTATCGGCCTTTAATCTATTCAATTTACCCAACACCACTTCCCGACTGACCTGGATTTCACTCAATTCCTCCTTTGACCCACGGTCCCCTGCTATTTCCGGCAGATTATTTATGTCTTCCTTAGTGAAGACGGAACCAAAGTAGTTATTCAATTGGTCCGCCATATCCTTGTTCCCCATGATCAACTCTCCTGTTTCTGACTGCAAGGGACCTACATTTGTTTTAACTAACCTCTTTCTCTTCACATATCTATAAAAACTTTTGCAGTCAGTTTTTATGTTCCCTGCCAGTTTTCTTACATAATCTATTTTTCCTTTCCTAATTAAGCCCTTTGTCCTCCTCTGCTGGTCTCTGAATTTCTCCCAGTCCTTTGGTATGCTGCTTTTTCTGGCTACTTTGTACGCATCATCCTTTGCTTTGATACTATCCCTGATTTCCCTTGTTATCCACGGATGCACTACCTTCCCCGATTTATGCTTTTGCCAAACTGGGATGAACAATTTTTGTAGTTCATCCATGCAGTCTTTAAATGTCTTCCATTGTATATCCACCGTCAACCCTTTTAGAATTAATTGCCTGTCAATCTTGGCTAATTCACGTCTCATACCCTCAAAGTTACCTTTCTTTAAGTTCAGAACCATTGTTTCTGAATTAACAATGTCACTCTCCATCCTAATGAAGAACACAACCATATTATGGTCACTCTTGCCCAAGGGGGCACGTACAACAAGACGGCTAACTACCCCTTCCTCATTACTCAAAACCCAGTCTAAAATAGCCTGCTCTCTCGTTGGTTCCTCTACATGTTGATTTAGATAACTATCCCTCATACATTCCAAAAAATCCTCTTCCCCAGCACCCCTGCCAATTTGATTCACCCAATCTATATGTAGATTGAAGTCACCCATTATAACTGTTTTGCCTTTGTCGCACGCATTTCTAATTTCCTGTTTGATACCATCCCCAACTTCACTGCTATTGTTAGGTGGCCTGTACACAATACCCACCAGCGTTTTCTGCCCCTTAGTGTTTTGTAGCTCTACCCATTCCGATTCCACATCCTCCAAGCTAATGTCCTTCCTTTCCATTGCGTTAATCTCCTCTCTAACCAGCAACGCTACCCCACCTCCTTTTCCTTTCTCTCTATCCCTCCTGAATATTGAATATCCCTGGATGTTCAGCTCACAGCCTACGTCACCCTGGAGCCATGTCTCCGTGATCCCAAC
Source organism: Okamejei kenojei (assembly GCA_035221665.1). Classification (NCBI taxonomy): domain Eukaryota; kingdom Metazoa; phylum Chordata; class Chondrichthyes; order Rajiformes; family Rajidae; genus Okamejei; species Okamejei kenojei. The sequence continues at coordinate 64,379 of JAVHYY010000588.1, read as the reverse complement.
TATATCATAATCATTAATATCTATCTGCACGTTCAACTCGTCCACCTTATTACGAATACTCCTTGCATTGAGACACAAAGCCTTCAGGCTTGTCTTTACAACGCACTTACCCCTTATACAATTTTGCTGAAAAGTGGCCCTTTTTGATTTTTGCCCTGGTTTTGTCTGCCTGCCACTTTTACTTTTCACATTGCTACCTATTGCTTCTACCCTCATTTTACACCCACCTGCCCCTCTGCTCTTGTACCCATCCCCCTGCCACATTAGTTTAAATCCTCCCCGACAGCACTAGCAAACACTCCCCCAAGAACATTGGTTCCATTCCATTCCAGGTGCAAACCGTCCTGTTTGTACCGGTCCCACCTCCCCCAGAAATGGTCCCAGTGCCCTAAAAATTTGAATCCCTCCCCCTTGCACCACTTTTCCAGCCACGTATTCATTTGCAATATCCTCCTATTTCTACTCTTACTGGCCCGTGGTACTGGTAGTAATCCGGAGATTACTACCTTTGAGGTCCTACTTTAAGTTTATCTCCTAGCTCCCTAAATTCACCTTGTAGGACCTCATCCCTTTTTTTACCTATATCGTTGGTGCCAACATGTACCACGACAACTGGCTGTTCACCCTCCCCCTCCAGAATGTTCTGCAGCCGTTCAGTGACATCCCTGACCTTTGCACCAGGGAGGCAACACACCATCCTGGAGTCTCGTTTGCGGCCGCAGAAACGCCTATCTATTCCCCTGACAATTGAATCCCCTATTACTATTGCCCTTCCCCTCTTTTTCCCCCCCTCATGTGCTGCAGAGCCACCCATGGTGCCATGAACTTGCTGCTGCTGCTGCATTCCCCTGATGAGCCATCTCCCTCAACAGTATCCAAAATGGTATACCTATTTAGGAGGGAGATGACCGCAGGGGACTCCTGCACTACCTGCCTACTGCTTTGCTGGCTATTGGCCACCCGTTCCCTTTTTGTCCTCTTACCTTTTGCCTGCGGTGTGACCAACTCACTGTACGTGCTATCCACGACTCTCTCCGCATCGTGGATGCTCCAGGATGAATCCAGCCACAGTTCCAATCGTTCAATGCGGTCTGCCAGGAGCTGCAGCTGGACACACTTCCTGCAAACGTAGTCACCAGGGACACCGACCATCTCCCTGATCTCCCACATGTTGCAGGCTGAACAAACCACGGGGCCAATCTCCACTGCCATACCTTACTCCCAAATTACTCTGTATTAAATATTAAAAAAACACAAAAACTTATCCTTTAAACTTTACTACTAAATACTGAATCCTTAACTCCCAGAATCCCTAACTCCCAGAAGGCAGAAATGTAAAATTGTAAACCCGGGGTTGCACCCAATCAGCTGCTTCCTCGGGTCCTCTTCCACCAATCAGAGGCTTCACCAGATTCCTTCTCTGGAAGTGAGATGGAACGTTGCCGATTTGGTCTCCTCACAGCTCCAGGTACTCCCCCCTCTCATCAACGGCTCCCTGGGCCTCTGTGAAAGCAAGCCCCGCGATGTGTTTTATACTCACAGCTCCAAGTACTCCCCCCTCTCACCAACGGCTCCCTGGGCCTCTGTGAAAGCAAGCTCCGCGATGTGTTTTATACTCACAGCACCAGGTACTCTCCCCTCTCACCAACGGCTCCCTGGGCCTCTGTGAAAGCAAGCCCCGCGATGTGTTTTTAATACTCACAGCTCCAAGTACTCCCCCCTCTCACCAACGGCTCCCTGGGCCTCTGTGAAAGCAAGCCCCGCGATGTGTTTTATACTCACAGCTCCAAGTACTCCCCCCTCTCACCAACGGCTCCCTGGGCCTCTGTGAAAGCAAGCCCCGCGATGTGTTTTATACTCACAGCTCCAGGTACTCCCCCCTCTCACCAACGGCTCCCTGGGCCTCATATAGCAGCAACCCTTCCACCTCTTTTTCTAGATCTACATACATCAAAAACGTTATAGTTGGGTGGAGCTGTCTCAATCAGAATAGTTGCACTGTTATTTTGTTCCAGCCATGTTTCAGTTAAAAACATAAAATCCAGTTTAGAGGTGGTAATAACATCATTGACTAAAATGATTTGTTATTAAGAGACCTAACATTAAGCAGACCCATCCTGATGGCATTATTGATAGGCTTTCTGGTTGGTTTTGGTTTGGAGGGAATAGGTATTAGATGTGTTAGGTTAGCAGTGTGTCTAAGTTTCCCTTTGTTTCCTCTCTTAGTAGTCACAACAGGAATGGGGAAGGTGCCATACTTCGACGTAGGTGACCTTGGGTTCAGCTGATTATGCAGAACTTCCTTCGTACTGTGTCTACGGCTGAACCCTTTCTTGTCTCAGTAATATTCAGAATTGCTACCAATACAGGGGGGGGGGCTGTGGCGCCATCCGCTTGGTTGTTATCTCCCTGTGGCCGTGATATGGTGATGGTACTGATGTAGGGCGTGGGCTGGGCATCATAGACACAGATGCAAGTTTAATGCCACCTTTTTCCTGTTTCTTCAAGTCATGTGGAAAATCATAATGGGAGGAGACAGTGGAGCTGGAGTTGTCGTGGCTATGGGAGAGATAAGAAGGTTTCACGCGAATGTTCGAGGTAGATGTGTGTGGGAGGCTGTTGCCTCGCTTCTCTACCTGTGGTCTGACTGCGGCCTGTGTGTCGGACCGTGGCAGAGTACATTTGTGGGAAAGCGAGAAGAGAAGATTGTCCCTTAACAGTCTTCAGCCGAACCTGTTTGGGTGTAGACCATCTGCTTTGAAAAGATATTGGCGCCCCAAAAACAAGTTAAAGTTGTCAACAAAGCTCCTTCCTCTTTCATTGCAGACTCTGGAAAGCCATGTATTCAGTGCTAGTAGCTGACTGAATATGGTTATTCCCCTGTCAACTGCTGGTATAGGACCACTGATGAATGACTTAATGTCCAATTTGTCCAGTGTATCTAATAGTTCAGTGAAATCCCTCTTTAAAAGTTCTGACTGTTCTTTTCGAATATCATTAAATCCTGCATGCACAATTACCTGTGGGATTTTTGGGTTTCCCAGTATAATTTTGGCTAGTTTCTGCTTGACATCACTAACCGTCACATCTGGGAAGCAGCATGTATTAATCGTCTTACCGGTTATATCCTTTATGGCTGAATCTCCTACAATCAGAGTGTCTGGTTCATCCGCTTTCTCTGTGATGGGCCCTTGTTGTCTCTGCCTGCACCGTCTGCCCGGACGCGACCCGGGGCTTGAGGTGCCGGTGGCGGACCCATGCGCAGCTCGCCTCCCTGGCGACGTGTTCATGGTCCGTCTCTGTCCGCGCCGTCTGTCCGGACGCATCTCGGGGCTCCCGGCAGCTTGCCTGCCTGGCGACGTGTTCCGTCTCCGTTTCTCATCACATTTCTGCGGGTTGTCGTTCGTGGACACTCGTAGTGGCAGGAACCGGTTTTTCAGCGGCAGAGTTAGCTTAGGGGACGGGCTAATCCGGCTGGTGCATGTTACTTTAGCTTTGGGTAGCCTAGCATTTGGCGTTGAGTGAACTTGTTGATTCACTGTGGTTTTCCGTTTGGGCTTAGCGCCGACTTGGTGCCAGTAAGAGGCAGCTGGAAATGTCTCTTTCTTGTCCTGTTTCGGGAAGGATATAATGTCGCTTTCATCGTCATCATTTAGTTGAATTTTTGTCGGAGCTAGCTCAGCTAACTCGCCCATCGGCACTGTATCCTGGAGGACGTGTTCATGATCCGCCTCTATCGTTGACTCTCGTAGTATTTTTAGCCCTTTGCAATGTTCTAATGCTGCTATCCTCGTTTCAAATGTATCCAGTGTCTGCAGCAGTTTGGTGCAGTCCGTGCGTTTCACAGTCTCAGTGCCGTTCTGTAACGACGGTGTGCCATACTCCAGTCCGTTTCCTCATCCACCCAAGCTGCTTTCTTGCACGGGGGACACTGGACTTGGCCTCGTTTTCCACCTCAGAGTCGCTGGAGTCTTCATCCAGCAAGGTTTGACCCACGTCCGCTGCCTCTGCTGGCTGCAGCCTCTCCAGCAGCGCAGCCTCGCCGCCGAACACCAGCTCCTCCAGCCTCCGCTCATCCTCCTCGTCGTGCCCCTCCTGCAGCCGCCGCAAGTTGCGGCTCCGCTGCTCCTCCTCCCGCCGCTGCTCGGCCACCCGCGTGGTGCGGGAGCGGGGCCGGGAGCGGGGGCGCTTGTGAGCGGGCTTGTCCGACATGGCGGGCCGGGTCGGGGCTGGGGCTGGTTGTGCCGATGGTGGTCGCGGGGCTACCGGTCGCGGGGCCGGGAATGGGACCGGGACCGGGGCGGGGCTGATGCCGGGGCTGGGGCCGCTGGTCCTGGGGCCGGAGCTGCTGCTACGGGTAACAGTCCAGACTGCACATTCTTGATTCAAGATACCCATCCAAGTGGCCGAGGATACATTCTGTAACATCTAGAAGAACTCTAAGACGCCACATTTCTTGAGGCAAGTGAAAGTCATTGTTTGGGATGAATGTCCAATGATTAGGAGAGAAAGCTTTGAAGCGGTGGATAGAACTCTTCAAGATGTCTGCAGCTAAACTAAGTCTTTTGGCAGCATTCTTATCCTTTGTTGTGGTGATTTTCGACAACTACTTGCTGTGGTGAAAAGGGGAAATGATGCTGATGTTGAAAATGCCCGCATCAAGAAATCCTACTTGTGGAGACTTTTCACCAAGATTCAATTGCACACAAATATGTGATTGACAGAGGGAGAAGGCGACTATTCTCAATTTCATTTCAGAGTCGCATGAGTGACTTCGTGCAGACCCCGCCAGGCACGCATGCGCGTCATATCGTCGACCGCATGTGAGCGACAGGCAGTGAGGAGCGTTGCTCCTCTACTGCAGGGACCTGTAGGTAAGAAAAACTAACCTGCCGTCCTTCTTTCATTCCAGGGACTCTGTTCTCGGAGTACTCCAGGCCGCTTCGGCACTGACTGCGGACCGCGGGATGCGGCGGCACTAATAGTTTGGAGTCGGGAAGAGCCCGTTGACCTAGGTGGGTCCGGGTTCACACTCGCTGGCGGAGGACGGCAGAGGTAGCCCGACTCTACACCGCAGCCCGCAGGACACCGCGGGCTGGCGGTATGAATAAAGGAATGGGGCTTGCAGGCTCGCCGTGCGCAATGAGCGACGGCAGAGCAGCAGCCCGACTCTACACCGCAGCCCGCAGGTCTGTATTAACAGGTAATGGGGCTTGCAGGCAACGGCTGTCGGCTGACGGCTTTGCTTACGCCATTGCCCCGAGCAGAGGCCCACAGGAGCCGTTGGAAGAAGAGGAGGAGGGGGAGGAGCGACACCCGACCGGTAAGGTAAAAATCTAGCGCGGGGCTTGTTTTTTACCCAAATCCATAACGTTCCATTTGGAGAAGTGGGTTTTTATGAGGAAGCCGCTGATTGGTGGAAGAGGACCCGAGGAAGCAGCTGATTGGGTGCAACCCCGGGTTTACAATTTTACATTTCTGCCTTCTGGGAGTGAGGGATTCTGGGAGTTAAGGATCCAGTATTTAGTAGTAAAGTTTAAAAGATAAGTTTTTGTGTTTTTTTTAATATTTAATACAGTGTAATTTGGGAGTAAGGTATGGCAGTAGAGATTGGCCCCGTGGTTTGTTCAGCCTGCAACATGTGGGAGATCAGGGAGATGGTCGGTGTCCCTGGTGACTACGTTTGCAGGAAGTGTGTCCAGCTGCAGCTCCTGGCAGACCGCATTGAACGATTGGAACTGCGGCTGGATGCATACTGGAGCATCCTCGATGCGGAGAAAGTCGTGGATAGCACGTACAGTGAGTTGGTCACACCGCAGGCAAAAGTTAAGAGGACAAGAAGGGAACGGGTGGCCAATAGCCAGCAAAGCAGTAGGCAGGTAGTGCAGGAGTCCCCTGCGGTCATCTCCCTCCTAAACAGGTTATACCATTTTGGATACTGTTGAGGAGATGGCTCATCAGGGGAATGCAGCAGCAGCCAGGTTTATGGCACCATGGGTGGCTCTGCAGCACATGAGGGGGAAAAAGAGGGGAAGGGCAATAGTAATAGGGGATTCAATTGTCAGGGGAATAGATAGGCGTTTCTGCGGCCGCAAACGAGACTCCAGGATGGTATGTTGCCTCCCTGGTGCAAAGGTCAGGGATGTCACTGAAACGGCTGCAGAACATTCTGGAGGGGGAGGGTGAACAGCCAGTTTGTCGTGGTGCATGTTGGCACCAACGATATAGGTAAAAAAAGGGATGAGGTCCTACAAGGTGAATTTAGGGAGCTAGGAGATAAACTTAAAAGTAGGACCTCAAAGGTTAGTAATCTCCGGATTACTACCAGTACCACGGGCCAGTCAGAGTAGAAATAGGAGGATAATGCAAATGAATACGTGGGCTTGAAAAGTGGTGCAAGGGGGAGGGATTCAAATGTTTAGGGCACTGGGACCAGTTCTGGGGGAGGTGGGACCGGTACAAACAGGACGGTTTGCACCTGGAATGGAATGGAACCAATGTTCTTGGGGGAGTGTTTGCTAGTGCTGTCGGGGAGGATTTAAAACTAATGTGGCAGGGGGATGGGTACAAGAGCAGAGAGGCAGGAGGGTGTAAAATGAGGGTAGAAGCATTAGGTAGCAAGGTGAAAAGTAAAAGTGGCAGGCAGACAAAACCAGGGCAAAAATCAAAAAGGGCCACTTTTCAGCAAAAATTGTATAAGAGGTAAGTGCGTTGTAAAGACAAGCCTGAAGGCTTTGTGTCTCAATGCAAGGAGTATTCGTAATAAGGTGGACGAGTTGAACGTGCAGATAGATATTAATGATTATGATATAGTTGGGATCACGGAGACATGGCTCCGGGGTGACGTAGGCTGGGAGCTGAACATCCAGGGATATTCAATATTCAGGAGGGATAGAGAGAAAGGAAAAGGAGGTGGGGTAGCGTTGCTGGTTAGAGAGGAGATTAACGCAAATGGAAAGGAAGGACATTAGCTTGGAGGATGTGGAATCGGTATGGGTAGAGCTACAAAACACTAAGGGGCAGAAAACGCTGGTGGGTGTTGTGTACAGGCCACCTAACAGTAGCAGAGAAGTTGGGGATGGTATCAAACAGGAAATTAGAAATGCGTGCGACAAAGGTAAAACAGTTATAATGGGTGACTTCAATCTACATATAGATTGGGTGAATCAAATTGGCAGGGGTGCTGAGGAAGAGGATTTTTTGGAATGTATGCGGGATAGTTATCTAAATCAACATGTAGAGGAACCTACGAGAGAGCAGGCTATTTTAGACTGGGTTTTGAGTAATGAGGAAGGGGTAATTAGCCGTCTTGTTGTAGGTGCCCCCTTGGGCAAGAGTGACCATAATATGGTTGAGTTCTTCATTAGGATGGAGAGTGACATTGTTAATTCAGAAACAATGGTTCTGAACTTAAAGAAAGGTAACTTTGAGGGTATGAGACGTGAATTGGCCAAGATTGACTGGCAATTAATTCTAAAAGGGTTGACGGTGGATATACAATGGAAGACATTTAAAGACTGCATGGATGAACTACAAAAATTGTTCATCCCAGTTTGGCAAAAGAATAAATCGGGGAAGGTAGTGCATCCGTGGATAACAAGGGAAATCAGGGATAGTATCAAAGCAAAGGATGATGCGTACAAAGTAGCCAGAAAAAGCAGCATACCAGAGGACTGGGAGAAATCCAGAGACCAGCAGAGGAGGACAAAGGGCTTAATTAGGAAAGGAAAAATAGATTATGAAAGAAAACTGGCAGGGAACATAAAAACTGACTGCAAAAGTTTTTATAGATAGGTGAAGAGAAAGAGGTTAGTTAAAACAAATGTAGGTCCCTTGCAGTCAGGAACAGGTGAGTTGATCATGGGGAACAAGGATATGGCGGACCAATTGAATAACTACTTTGGTTCCGTCTTCACTAAGGAAGACATAAATAATCTGACTGAAATAGCAGGGGACTGTGGGTCAAAGGAGGAATTGAGTGAAATCCAGGTCAGTCGGGAAGTGGTGTTGGGTAAATTGAATAGATTAAAGGCCGATAAATCCCCAGGGCCAGATAGGCTGCATCCCAGAGTACTTAAGGAAGTAGCTCCGGAAATAGTGGATGCATTAGTGATAATCTTTCAAAACTCTTTATATTCTGGTGTAGTTTCTGAGGATTGGCGGGTAGCAAATGTAACCCCTCTTTTTAAGAAGGGAGGGGGAGAAAAAACGGGGAATTACAGACCAGTTAGTCTAACATCGGTAGTGGGGAAACTGCTAGAGTCAGTTATTAAAGATGGGATAGCAGCACATTTGGAAAGTGGTGAAATCATTGGACAAAGTCAGCATGGATTTACAAAAGGTAAATCATGTCTGACGAATCTTGTGGAATTTTTCGAGGATGTAACTAGTAGCGTGGATAAGGGAGAACCAGTGGATGTGGTATATCTGGACTTCCAGAAGGCTTTCGACAAGGTCCCACATAAGAGATTAGTATACAAACTTAAAGCATACGGTATTAGGGGTTCAGTATTGATGTGGATAGAGAACTGGCTGGCAAACAGGAAGCAAAGAGTAGGAGTAAACGGGTCCTTTTCACAATGGCAGGCAGTAACTAGTGGGGTACCGCAGGGCTCAGTGCTGGGACCCCAGCTATTTACAATATATATTAATGATCTGGATGAGGGAATTGAAGGCAATATCTCCAAGTTTGCGGATGACACTAAGCTGGGGGGCAGTGTTCGCTGTGAGGAGGATGCTAGGAGACTGCAAGGTGACTTGGATAGGCTGGGTGAGTGGGCAAATGTTTGGCAGATGCAGTATAATATGGATAAATGTGAGGTTATCCACTTTGGTGGCAAAAACAGGAAAGCAGACTATTATTTAAATGGTGGCCGATTAGGAAAAGGGGAGATGCAGCGAGACCTGGTGTCATGGTACACCAGTCATTGAAAGTAGGCATGCAGGTGCAGCAGGCAGTGAAAAAAGCGAATGGTATGTTAGCTTTCATAGCAAAAGGATTTGAGTACAGGAGCAGGGAGGTTCTACTTCAGTTGTACAGGGTCTTGGTGAGACCACACCTGGAGTATTGCGTACAGTTTTTGTCTCCAAATCTGAGGAGGGACATTATTGCCATAGAGGGAGTGCAGAGAAGGTTCACCAGACTGATTCCTGGGATGTCAGGACTGTCTTATGAAGAAAGACTGGATAGACTCGGTTTATACTCTCTGGAATTTAGGAGATTGAGAGGGGATCTTATAGAAACTTACAAAATTCTTAAGGGGTTGGACAGGCTAGATGCAGGAAGATTGTTCCCGATGTTGGGGAAGTCCAGGACAAGGGGTCACAGCTTAAGGATAAGAGGGAAATCCTTTAGGACCGAGATGAGAAAGACTTTTTTCACACAGAGAGTGGTGAGTCTCTGGAACTCTCTGCAACAGAGGGTAGTTGAGGCCAGTTCATTGGCTATATTTAAGAGTGAGTTGGATGTGGCCCTTGTGGCTAAGGGGATCAGGGGGTATGGAGAGAAGGCAGGTACGGGATACTGAGTTGGATGATCAGCCATGATCATATTGAATGGCGGTGCAGGCTCGAAGGGCTGAATGGCCTACTCCTGCACCTAATTTCTATGTTTCTATGTTTCTATGTTTATTTTTATACCGGGGAGGTTGGGCAGCTCGTTGACCCGGTAGGGTCCGGGCTCACCGTGCGCGCAGCGACGGCAGAGCGGCAGCCGGAATCTACACCACAGCCCGTAGGGTCACCACGGGCTGACAGCAACGCTACCCGGAAGTAGGACAAGCCCGTGGACCAGGAGGGACAGAAGCGGCAGGCAGCGACATCCTGTCTTGGCACCCTTGTTATCACCTCGACGAGGTGCGGGGCGATGACAGAAGCTTCAGGGATTCTCCAGAACCTGAGGAAGTCGACTTGTCATCCGCAGATGCGGCGGCCGTTGCATGGCTCGGATGGAGCGTATCCTAGAGCACAATCTCTGCACCTGGACCAGATGTCCTCCAGTCCAGTAGACAAGCGTCTGGGCCACCCAGCATGTCCACGTCATCGGTGGGGATGCCACGGATCAGCAGCTGGTGGACACGTAAGACGGGCTGGAGCAGGAACCTACAGTACCTGAGAAAACCCAGAAGGAACTGCTGAATGTGGTCTCCAAGTTCGCACAGCCGAAGCACTCAGCCCAAACCAGGGGCCCAACATAGACTACCTCACCACACACCAGCTGCTGGAACATTTCTTTACCGAGGCGATCAACATATACCAGGCCCAAACAACTACATATCGTTGAAAGTACCGACAGTCAACACGCCCATCTGGGGCAACATCAGTCCGGGATAGGGCACAGGAGCTGAAGTTCCTAAAACATCCTGACATTGCTGACGTCGGGGATTACTGCCTTGGCCAGGTCGGTTTACAGCATCGAAATGACGGCAGAACAGGAGGATGCTCTTCCAATGTTAGTCATGAAGTTAACGCTTCCCGGAGTATCGCCATCAAACCGACTCCAAACCCCATATTTGCGGGGTTGTACTAGGCATCTGCAACGCCACCACCGAGACAGCTGTTCGGTGAGGACCTGCCCAAACAGGTCTAGGACCTGGAATAGGAGGTGAAGGCAGACGGGTTGATGAACCCACCTCCCTCCAGCAGGCTGGTAGTGCGCAGACAAACACCATATGCAAGACCTCGGGGGCCACCTGAGAGACCAGTAAGGACCTACACGCCGGCAGCACCTCAACATAATTCAACGGAACACCAGGAACCAGAACGTCAGCCCCGCCGGTAACCATGGAGGTAAGGGGGTCTGGTACATTCGTCGTGTTACAAACCGACGCAAGCACCAAGGGCTGGGGAGCTACCGACACCATTTCTAGTTGGGGTGGTAGATGGGATTTGCACGAGTCTACTTTTCTTCAATCACTAGGTATAAACTGTTTAGAAATGCTGGGAGCATGTCACGGGCTAGGGGTTTAATGCACTAATCTGCAGCATACGCATGTCCGTCTTCAATAATAGCACTGAGGTGGCGTATTTAAACATTATGGGTGGTATCAAGTCAATATCGTGTGATGAATTGGGAAAAAATAATTTGGCTCTAGTGGATTGAAAGAAATATTTGGATATCAGCTACGTACCTTCCGGTTAAGCTCAATACAGTGGCGGACACCAGGTCACAAGTAATTAATAACGACATCAAGTGGATGTTGAACCTCCAAATATTTGCTAAAACTATAGCCTAATATGGAACACCAGATATTGACCCCCTTGCGTCCAGGTTGAACCATTGGATAACAACTTATGTCTCTTGAGAACCAGATCCTGGGGCAGTGGCGATGGACGCGTTCTCGCTACATTGGGGGAAATGTGTTTTCTATGCTTTCCCCCATTCTGCTTCATCAGATAGGTGTTGCAGAAAACGCAACCAGATCTGCAACAGAAAGGACCATGGACATCATACAGCAGCGTGCAGAGAGAGTCCACTAGGAAGCAGTACCTTACCCACATAAGGATATGTGAGGTTTCCATAGTCGGAACTAGACCACCTACATATCTACTACGATCTCCAATGTGCTGGAATCCTCACGGGCCTGCATTATGATGAGTCCCTCAGTTACAGTGCCATATACAGTGCCAGGAGTGCACTGTCATCCTATCTCAACATTCGAGTGGGATCTCACCAGCTGGTATCCACACTGAAGGGTATGCTCTATCCCTCCCCGACCTCGATATATAACCAGAGATATAGGGGGTGGTGTTGACCCTAATCAGGAATGGTCGCCTTTGGCGGATTTACCACTGGACTTATTCACCTTCAAAGTGGTGATGGTAATGGCACTGAAGACAGCACAACGGGTCCAAACTCTACAGGAATTGCCTGGATAGAATGGTGTCGACCCACAATAAAGTCACCGCGTTATAGAAGAGTTGCTTAAACTACACAGACCTGTGACTACAGGTCTGAAAATGGGCATCAGGAGATGGCTCAATGTGGTATTCGGTGCAGCAGGTAAAACACTAACATTTTAAAATGTGATTCTACCAGGGCTGCATCCACATCAGCGGCGAGGACCATGGAGGTGTTCATGGATTAGGTCCTCGCAATAGCGGGCTGGGCCAGTGAAACTACATTTCAGCGGTTTTATAACAGACCTGTGGCCGCTCCCGCAATGTTGGCGGATTCAGTTTTAAGTGCTGTTCCCTAAACGTTTGTCCCCGAGTTCAGGGGGTTTATTGTTGTATTAACAAATGTTATTATCTTTCAGCTTGTTCAAGTCTGAAATACGTTAACATACTTCCTCCATCAGTACTACGGCAGTGTGTGAGCATGGACGTGATCTAGGGCATGGAATCACAGAGCTATGAAATCTTCACGAAGTCACTCACGTGACTCCGAAGTAAGATATTATGATTAAACGAGAATTTACCAGTTTGAAGTTTGATTTTTATTTAATGAGGAGTTGCGATGAGGGATTTCGTGCCCTCCGCTCCCAACCTTCTATCATAAGGTCAACTGGTATATTCGAGTTATTTAATATTACTATCTTCAGTCATTGTTGTTATCTGTGATTCCACAATGCTGCTTTGAAGAATGTCGCGCATGCGTGCCTGGCGCGGTCCTCACGAAATCCCTCATCGCAACCCCTCATAAAATAAAGATCAAACTTCAAACTGGTAAGTTCTCGTTTAATCTTACTATTCTGGTACTCCGCTCTGCCATTGCCCGTCATTCGACCATTGAGTAGAGCTACTACTCGTGGGAGCGAGCGGGTAAGATCATCTCTGACCCCTCTTACCCTGGACACAATCTCGTTGAATCACCTCCTTCTGGAAGGAGACACCGGACTATCAAAGCTGTCACAGCCAGACATCAAAACAGTTTTTCCACGAGTAGTAGCTCTACTCAATAACCAGAAATCTGTAGCCTCCTTTTGCTCTGCTATTTTATTTAATTCACATGGTTAAACTATAATATTTTATTATTAATGTTCAATGCTTTATGTGTCATTCCTAACTGTCACTGCATGCCTTTGTCACATGCGGGCGGAGCACCTAGGCAAATTCCTTGTATGTGAATACATGGCCAATAAACTTATTCATTCATTCATTCAATGGTGTCTTCTGCAAATTCATAGCTAAGCCTTAATATGGCTGTAAGGTCGCGAGTGTAAAGGTGGTGTAGTAGCGAATTGAGAACGGATCCTTGCGATTCTCCAGTCATCGAAGTTATTGTTGAGGAAGTTTCACTTATCCTTATTAATTGTGGGCTGTGGGAACTAAAATTGAGCATCCGGTGATAGAGAGGGGAGGTGATCCCTCGGTCCAGGAGATTGGAATATATCATCTTCCAAACAGCACAGAGTGGAGGATCTCCTAAATTGTTGTTCCTTTGACAGCCTCTTCCACCGCAGATAAATATTGACTCCATCTCTGCACCGAAAGGAATTGGTTGGGTCAGAAAATACGACAAACGTTCAAAGACAATTAGACTGCCTCATGAATATGAACGATGTAGAGTAATGTGGCCGAAAGGTGGGTGTGAGTGACTGGTGCAGATGGGGCACATTGGTCGGCCTGGGCAAGATGGGTCGAAAGTCCAGTTACCGTGCCGTAGGGCTCGATGACTCTATAACAATAGATAGACCAACGTCGAAGATACAGAGTCCACAATATGGTTCGCAGGATTGCAGTGCATCAGCTGCTGAGACAATGTCTTATATCCGCAATGAGGGTCAATTAATGAGACAATGTCTCGTAGCGAATTGAAGAGTACACTAGTCGAAGGAGGGACCGTTTACAAGCCTGTTAACGGAGGAAACGAGTTACTCCTTAATCCGGTGTTTTGGAAGATGATATATTCCAAACACCTGGACCGACGGATCACCTCCCCGCCCTATCACCGGATGCTCTATGTTAGCTTCCGCCACACATAGCATTTTGCATTTAGGCCAAAAACTTCAATTTTGGTCTCATCAGACCAGAGCACCTTCCTCCACATGTTTGTTGTGTCCCCCACATCGCTAGTGGCAAACTGCAAACGGGACTTCTTCTGGCTTTGTTTCAACAATGGCTTTCTTCTTGCCAATCTTCCATAAAGGCCCGATTTGTGAAGTGCACGACTAACAGTTGTCCTGTGGACAGATTCTCCCACCTGAGCTGTGGATCTCTGCAGCTCCTCCAGAGTTACCATGGGCCTCTTGGCTGCTTATCTGATCAATGCTCTCCTTGCCCGGCCTGTCAGTTTAGGTGGACGGCCATGTCTTGGTAGATTTGCAGTTGTGCCATACTTTTATCATTTTCGGATGATGGATTGAACAGTGCTCCGTGAGACGTTCAAAGCTTGGGATATTTTTGAATAACCTAACCCTGCTTTAATCTTCTCCATAACTTTATCCCTGACGTGTCTGGTGTGTTCCTTGGGCTTCGTGATGCTGTTGGTTCACTAATGTTCTCTAACAAACCTCTGAGGCCTTCACATAACAGCTGTATGTATACTGAAATTAGATTACACACAAGTGGACTCTATTTACTAATTAGGTGACTTCTGAAGGCAATTGGTTGTACTGGATTTTATTTAGGGGTATCAGAGTAAAGGGGGCTGGCTGGATACTTTTGCACGCCACACTTTTCAGTTTTTATTTGTAAAAACATTTGAAAACCATGTATCATTTTCCTTGCACTTCACAATTATGCGTCACTTTGTGTTGGTCTATCACATAAAACCCCAATAAAATACATTTATGTTTGTGGTTGTAACGTGACAAAATGTGGAAAAGTTTTCTGTAACTTTATTTTGATTAACCTGATTAAGCAGACTATTATTTAAATGGTGGCCGATTAGGAAAAGGGGAGATGCAGCGAGACCTGGGTGTCATGGTACACCAGTCATTAAAAGTAGGCATGCAGGTGCAGCAGGCAGTGAAAAAAGCGAATGGTATGTTAGCTTTCATAGCAAAAGGATTTGAGTACAGGAGCAGGGAGGTTCTACTTCAGTTGTACAGGGTTTTGGTGAGACCACACCTGGAGTATTGCGTACAGTTTTTGGTCTCCAAATCTGAGGAAGGACATTATTGCCATAGAGGGAGTGCAGAGAAGGTTCACCAGACTGATTCCTGGGATGTCAGGACTGTCTTATGAAGAAAGACTGGATAGACTCGGTTTATACTCTCTGGAATTTAGGAGATTGAGAGGGGATCTTATAGAAACTTACAAAATTCTTAAGGGGTTGGACAGGCTAGATGCAGGAAGATTGTTCCCGATGTTGGGGAAGACCAGGACAAGGGGTCACAGCTTATGGATATGGGGGAAATCCTTTAAGACCGAGATGAGAAAGACTTTTTTTCACACAGAGAGTGGTGAGTCTCTGGAACTCTCTGCCACAGAGGGTAGTTGAGGCCAGTTCATTGGCTATATTTAAGAGTGAGTTGGATGTGGCCCCTGTGGCTAAGGGGATCAGAGGGTATGGAGAGAAGGCAGGTACGGGATACTGAGTTGGATGATCAGCCATGATCATATTGAATGGCAGTGCAGGCTCGAAGGGCTGAATGGCCTACTCCTGCACCTAATTTCTATGTTTCTATGTTTCTATGAATGCATTCAGTGAATCGGCGTCAACTGCCTTCTGAATCAGAGAATTCCACAAATTCACAACTCTCTGTCTGTACGTGTTGTTCATCATATCAGTTCTAAACCCCCTTTTCTTAAACCGTGCCCCCGATTTCTGGTCAACATCGGGGACATGTTTCCTGTATCTAGTGTGTCCAATCACTTAATAATTTTATATGTCTAAAGCAAATTCCCGCTCATCCTTCTAAATTCCAATGAATACAATCCCAGTCGCTCCATGCTTCAATCATATGCTAGTCCCACCATCCAGGGAACTAACCTCGTGAACCTACGCTGCACTCCCTCAATAACATGAATGTCTATCCTCAAATGAGGAGACCAAAACTGCACACAATATTCCAGGTGTGGTTTCACAAGGGGCTCTTTACAACTGCAGACGGACATCGTTCCTCCGATACACAACTCCTCTCGTTATGAAGGCAACCAGCCATTAGCTTTCTTGGTTGCCTGCATGCTTACTTCCAGTGACTGATGTACAAGGACTCCCAGGTCTCGTTGTAAATGTAATGTAATGCCAAATGCAATAGATCGGTTAAATGGGAAGATACAGAATGTATAATATAGTTCATGATATAAAATATCATGCTGAATGTGGTTCTTTATTTCCACCGAGCCCCGATTTGTCCGGGTATTTGGAACAATGAACAATCGTTGCTCAAGCCATATTGTATAATTCAGGTCTACCGTTCTCCTAGGAGTTGCAGCTTTGCATTTGGAGGACTAGAGATCAGTAGGAACACGAAACCATCATTGAACCTGTTGAAAACTTCGTATTGAACCGTGCCGGGGTTCATAGCTAGAAAGATTAACGATGTAATGCTTCTGTTAACTATGAGTCTTGGTTTGTGAAGGTGTAAACAACTAAGTTGTAAGGGGCATTAAGATTTAGGCTTCATGTTTAGGTTTATTAATGCCATGTGTATTGAGGCGCATGATAAAGCATAGGGGGAGACACAGAATGCAGAACATAGTTCGCAGCATGATAACGCATAAGTTCCATGGACATATATCCACCAAGGTGTAGGGATGTTTGGAACAATACTCTGATAATGGAAGTGAAGAAACTATTCCCATGTGTAGTTGTGCGCTTTCGAGCGCTTGTACTTTCTACTGGACGGGAGAAGGGGTGTAAATGAATGACCGTGTGGGGACACGGCTTTTATTATGTTTGTTGCTTTTGCGAGGCTGAGAGATGGAGTGAATTGTGCGAGGTCTGGTCTGTGTGATGGACTTAGCCACATCTAAAATATCCCTACAACTTCCAGCCGTCTTGGGGAGAACATTTACCAAACTAAGCTGCGATGCATTGCGACAGTATTCTTTCTGAGGTCCATCCGTAGAGGTTTGTAGAAGTTCTGTCTGCCTCCTCCGAACGTTGAGTTTGCCTTCTTGTCCACCTCATCTATGTGGCTGATGCAGGAGTGATCGGTGGTGATAATAACGCCAAGCAACTGGAAGCTCAACAATTTCCACTTCTGCACCGTTGATGCTGATATGGCGCGTGTACTCCGCCATGCCTTTTCGAATTGTTAACATCGGTGAAGTGGGTATTTTCAAGACATGATTTCAGTCAGTACTCTCTCACTCCTGCCTGTATTGTGCATCATCATTTTTGTGATCTGACATACTACAAAGGTACAAAGGCACCAAGGACATTTATTCTCACATACGCCAATTGGTGTAGTGAAATTTGACTTGCCATTGCAGCACTTACATAAAGATAAGACACAACATTAAAGACTTTAACAGTAAACATAAAACATCCCCCCCCCATTGGTTCCCACTGTGGGGGAAGGCAGCAAAAGTCCAGTCCCGTCCCCTGTTCACCAATAGTCGGGCCTATTGAGGCCTCCGCAGTCGCCGCAACGGCAGCCCGATGCTTCAGGCCCTCTCGCCGGATGATGGAGCTCTGACGTCAGGTGAACACTGTCAACGGCTCGGAGTGTCTGGAACGGCCGCTCCGGAGCTCCGACACTGGCGGCCTCGGCGTGAGATCCCAGGCTCCGCGGTGTTTAAAGTTCAGCGGCGCCCGCGGCTCGAAGCTCCACAGACCGCAGCTCCGCGATGTTGGAGTCGGCGGGCACAGCGCTCCGGAGCTCCACCGCACGGCGATCCTGGGTAAGGCATCGCCCGCTCCACGATGGTTCCTCAGCGCTGTGCCGCCGCAGAAGCCGAAGTCCTGGCCGGTTCCGGCAGGAAGCGCCGCTCCAGACTGCCGGGAGGCCACGAGGAAGGGGGAAAACACGGCTCGGAGATAAGCCGCATCTCCGACCAGGAAGGGACTGAGAAAACTCATTTCCCCTTCCCCTCCCCCCCCACCCCCACCCCCTAAGTATAAAGACTAAAATACCTCTAAAACAAGCACTTTTAACTCAGTAAAAATAAAAATAAAAGGGTGAAAAGACTAACTGCTGCTGGCAGGGCAGCCACACTTGACGGCCCCTGGAGTGTTGTCGGCGAGCACGTTGACGGAATTGGGGCCGTACTCGGCCTTCAGTCGCGAGTGTAAGTGGAGAATATCAGGGAATTGAGAATTAATCCTTGCCGGGCAGCGCCGTTGAGTGTTATTGTGAGGAAGTTGTGGTCACGTAACCTGACTGATTGAGGACTGTGGGCCAGAAAGTTACGGATCCCGTGGCAGAGGAAGGATGTGATTCCGGGTTTGGAGATGACCACCACCCCCCTCCCTCAGCAGACACAGCTACACATGGCCTTATGCACAATGCCAAACTCGAGTCTGTTCCTACATTCAATATCACAATTACAACGTGGCCTTAATTTCCAGGTATAGATCCATTAGCCTTTATTTCCTTAATGTCCACAAATATGTTCGCTCTAACCCTGTTTGTACTTAACAAACAAGCATCGCTACTATCTGGGGACACTGGGCTCAGATGTATTTTCCAGAGTATTTTTCACCGAACGCAGTCAGTCCATGGTGAAATGTTATTCTGAAACATTGATCCAAACGTAATAATTCACAAACCCGTTGAGTAATTATTTCAACGTCTATCCTGTCAGAGCCCCGTAGAATTATACAGTATAAAAACTAACTTTGCATTGATCCAAGTATGTTCCTTAGTCTTTTATGTGGAGGATGTGGGGAGGGGAAGGGGGGAAACGTCCCCCTGTCACTTCCTGGTCTGTATGCGTCTATTCTCCTAGCCGCATCTTCGCTCCCCCACTCCCCACTCGCGGCCTGCCATCTGGATTGGCGCGGTATTTCCTGCCGGAGACCGGCTAGAGCTTCAGTTGCGGCGCTGCACTGAATTGCCATCGTGGAGCGGGGCGATGCCTTCCCGGGGATCGCCGTGTGGAGCTCCGGAGTGTTGGGCCTGCTGATTAACACCGTGGAGCTGCGGTTCACCGGGCTTCCACCGCGGGCGGCGCTGACGTTAACATCGCGGAGTCTGGGCTCTTTGCCGGGGATCGCCAGCGTTGGAGCTCCGCCCAGCTCGGCCTATGGACTTCGGGCGCCGCTTTCTCCGGTAGGAATTGGCCGATTTGGAATCTCCAAGCCGCTGAAAGTGTTCTTCCGTTCCGATGCCGGAGTTCCGATCATCCCGGCGAGATGGCCCGAAGCATCGGGCCGCCGTACCGGGGACTGAGGAGGGTCCAAAGGCCTCGTCCACGGTGAACAAAGAGGAAGAGGACTGATCTTTATTTCCTTCCCCCACAGTGGGAAATGTTGATTCTGCTGTGTGTGGGGATGTTCATGTTAAATTCAATACAATACAATACAATACCGTCTATTGTCATTTGAACCTCAGGTGAAGTTCAAACGAAATTGGTTTCCGCTGTCATAGAACAAGAAAAGAACCAAGACACACACTAACGCAATTTACACAAACATGCATGACAGTGAATCTCCTCCTCACTGTGATGGAAGGCAAAGTCTTGTCTCTCCCCTGCTCTCCATTCTTCTCCCGATGTTAAAGCCCCCGGTGGGTGATGACAAGTCCCGCGGCCATTAAGGCCCCGCCAGGCGATGTAGACCCTGCCAGGGCCTTGATGTTTGAGCCCCAGGCGGGTGCTGGCAAGTCCCGCGGCCGTTTTAAGCCGCGCCGGGCGATGTAAGGCCCCGCTCCCGGTCGCCTTCAACCCCGCAACTCGGGCGGGAGAAGTCGCCGTTGCGGGACCTCCGAAAAGTGGTCTCCCACCAGGGACCCGCGAGGTCCCGATGTTCCTGTCCCCTGGACCTGCGGCTGGAGCCTCCGAAGCTCCGCAGTCGGGCCGCAGCAGCGCGCCACCACAGCTCTCCACTCTCCGGTGCCGGCCAGCCCCACGATGGTGAGTGCGCAGGCTCCGCGACTGGAACCCTAAGGTCGTTCCGTTTGGAGGCCGCTCCGCGGTGCTTCTTCTTCTTCTTTCGTGTGGCGTGCACAGCCTAAAGTTATAGGACAACCTGTTCTACTTGATCTTATGTGTGTGCACGTCGAGTTGATTGCATTATTCGAAAAAGGGTGGACCGCGTGAAGGTTGCAATAACCATGTAACCATATAACAATTACAGCACGGAAACAGGCCCTCTCGGCCCTTCCAGTCCGTGCCGACCATTTGTTTTCCGCTAGTCCCATCTACCTGCACTCAGACCATACCCCTCCATTCCCTTCACGTCCATATACCTATCCACTTTACTTATAAATGTTAAAATCGATCCTGCCTCCACCAATTCTGCTGGAAGCTCATTCCACACAGCCACCACCCTCTCAGTACAGAAGTTCCCCCTCACGTTACCCATAAACTTCTGTCCCTTAATTCTCATGTCATGCCCTCTTGTTTGAATCTTCCCTACCCTCAATGGGAAAAGCTTATCCACGTCAACTCTGTCTATCCCTTTCATCATTTTAAAGACCTCAATCAAGCCCCCCCCTTAACCTTCTGCGCTCCAAAGAATAAAGACCTAACCTGTTCAACCTTTCTCTGTAACATAGTTGCTGGAACCCTGGCAACATTCTATTAAATCTCTTCTGTACTCTCTCTATTTTGTTGACATCCTTCCTATAATTAGGCGACCAACATTGTACACCATACTCCAGAATTGGTCTTACCAATGCCTTGTACAATTTTAACATTATTTCCCTACTCCTATGTTCAATGCTCTTGATTTATAAAGGCCAGCACACCAAAGGCTTTCTTTACCACCCTATTTACATGCGATTCCACCTTCAGGGAACTATGCACAGTTATTCCTAGATCCCTCTGTTCCACAGCATTCCTCAATTCCCTACCATTTACCATGTACGTCCTATTTTGATTTGTCCTGCCAAGATGTAGCACTTCACACTTATCAGCATTAAACTCCATCTGCCATCTTTCAGCCCACTTTTCCAAATGGCCCAAATCTCTCTGTAGACTTTGAAAATCTACTTCATTATCCACAACACCACCTATCTTAGTATCATCTGCATACTTACTTATCCAATTTTCCACCCCATCATCCAGATCATTGATGTACATGACAAACAACAGTGGACCCAACACAGATCCCTGAGGCACCCCACTGGTCACCGGCTTCCAACCTGACAAACAGCCATCCACCATTACTCTCTGACATCTCCCATTCAGCCACTGTTGAATCCATCTTGCTACTCCGCCATTAACACCCAAAGATTGAACCTTCTGAACCAACCTTCCATGGGGAACCTTGTCGAAGGCCTTACTGAAATCCATATAGACAACATCCACTGCTTTACCCTCATCAATTTCCCTAGTTACCGCTTCAAAAAATTCAAGAAGGTTTGTCAAACATGACCTTCCAGGCACAAATCCATGTTGACTGTTCCTGATCAGACCCTGTTTATCCAGATGCTTATATATATTATCTCTAAGCATCCTTTCCATTAATTTGCCCACCACTGACGTCAAACTAATAGGTCTATAATTGCTAGGTTTATTCTTTGAACCCTTTTTAAACAATGGAACAACATACGCAGTACGCCAATCCTCCGGAACTATTCCCGTTTCTAATGACATTTGAAATATTTCTGTCATAGCTCCTGCTATTTCTACACTAACTTCCCTCAATGTCCTAGGGAATATCCTGTCAGGACCTGGAGACTTATCCACTTTTATATTTTTCAAAAGTGTGAGTACTTCCTCCTCTTTGAATCTCATAGTTTCCATAGCTACTCTACTTTTTTCCCACACCTCACAGAGTTCAATATCCTTCTCCTTGGTGAATACCGAAGAAAAGAAATTGTACAATATCTCCCCCATCTCTTTTGGCTCTGCAGATAGCTGTCCATTCTGGCTCACTAATGGTCCAATTTTATCCCTCGTTATCCTTTTGCTATTAATATAGCTGTAGAAACCCTTTGTATTTACTTTCACCTTTCTTGCCAAAGCAACCTCATATCTTCTTTTAGCCTTCCTAATTTCTTTCTTAAGATTCTTTTTACATTCTTTATACTCCTCTAGCACCTCATTTACTCCATGCCTCCTATAATTATTGTAGATATCTCTCTTTTTTTTCGAAACAAGTGTCCAATTTCCCTGAAAACCATGGCTCTTTCCAATTTTTACAATTTCCTTTCAACCTAACAGGGACATAAAGATTCTGTAGTCTTACATTTCCCCTTTAAATGTCCTCCATTTCTCTTCTACATCCTTCCCATGAAACAAAGTGTCCCAATTCACTCCTTTAAAATCCTTACACATTCCCTCAAAGTTAGCCTTTCTCCAATCAAAATTCTCCACCCTAGGTCCAGTGCTGACTTTCTCCATAATTATATTGAAACTAATGGTATTGTGATCACTGGTCCCGAAGTGCTCACCAACGCATACCTCCGTCACCTGACCTGCCTCATTTCCTAACAGGAGGTCCAGCACTGCCCCTTCTCTGGTCGATACCTCTATGTACTGCTGCAAAAAACTATCCTGCATACATTTTACAAACTCCAAACCATCCAGCCCATTTACAGAATGTGTTTCCCAGTCTATTTTTGGAAAATTGAAATCTCCCACAATCACTACCTTGTGCTTACTACTAATATCTGCTATCTCCTTACATATTTGCTCTTCCAATTCTCGCTCCCCATTTGGCGGTCTATATACACCCCTAAAAGTGTTGCTACACCGTTCCCACTTCTCAGTTCCACCCAATAGCCTCCCTAGACGAGCCCTCTAATCTATCCTGCCAAAGCACTGCTGTAATATCTTCTCTGACAAGCAATGCACCACCTCCCCCTCTGGTCCCTCCAATTCTATCACACCTGAAGCAACGAAATCCTGGAATATTTAGTTTCCAATCACAGCCCTCCTGCAACCATGTTTCACTGTTTGCCACAACATCATATTTCCAGGTGTCAATCC
The DNA here is from genome assembly GCA_035221665.1 of Okamejei kenojei. Taxonomy (NCBI): domain Eukaryota; kingdom Metazoa; phylum Chordata; class Chondrichthyes; order Rajiformes; family Rajidae; genus Okamejei; species Okamejei kenojei. The sequence continues at coordinate 41,447 of JAVHYY010000588.1, read as the reverse complement.
AGGCTCTAAGTTCATCCACCTTTCTTCCACTGCTCCACGGTGCTTGGCCCCCAACGACAACGGAGACCCAAGAAGGAAAAGGTCGGGTCTCCCGTGAGGGGAAGAGAATTTTAAGTTCCTCCCCACCCCACCCCCCCCCCACATACATACACAGTTAAAAAACATATTTTTTTTAAAAACACTACAAACTATACAAACTACAAATTCTATCGTTTCTTGTGGTTTTTCACTGTGATCATGGCTGATCATCCACAATCAGTACCCTGATCCTGCCTTCTCTAAATATCCCTTGAATCTGCTACATCTAAGAGCTCTGTCTAACTCTCTCTTGAAAACATCCAGAGAATAGGCCCCCAACTGCCTTCTGAGGCAGACATTTCCACTGATTCACAACTCTTTGGGTGAAAAGGTGTTTCCTCATCTCCGCTCTAAATGGCTTACCGCTTTTTCTTAAACTGTGGCCCTGGTTCTAGACTCCTCCAACATCGGGAACACGTTTCCTGCCTCTAGCGTGTCGAATCCCTTAATAATCTTGTACGTTTCAATAAGATCCCCTCTCAACCTTCTAATTCCTGTGTATACAAACCCAGTCGCTCCATTCTTTCGACATATGACAATCCCGCCATCCCGGGAATTAACCGTGTAAACCAGAGCAAGAACTTCCTTTCTCAAAATCGGAGAGCAAAACTGTACACAATACTCCAGGTGTGGTCTCTCCAGGGCCCTGTACAACTGCAGAAGGACCTCTTTGCTCCTATACTCCTGATGTTATGAAGGCCAACATGCCATTAGCTTTTGTGACAATATCCATGTAATTTATGCATATGACCTGTGCTCATTCTCGCACATGCTCAGCCTCGCGCATATAATTATTTAAATCGATCAGTGACCTTTAACTTGGAAATAAATCATTCTTGCTTTTGATCACTGCACGAGTGTGTGTGGAGCCATCTTTCCCCGTCTAAGATGTGCTAGTTTTACCTACATCGTAAGCAGACACATATCAAAACATGGTGGCAGCGATGAAAGTGAAGCTTTGTGGATACAATGGACGCTATGATGATTAGCAAAAATGCTTTGAAAAGCTTTCAGGAATCAGTGTTTCAATGCTCAGCGACCGACTAGCTGCATGCATGAGTGGAATGATATGCAAGCCAGTGAGCACACGACGATAAGACGCAGTGTGAAAATCAGTGCTGTGGGAGACTGCTTAAAGATAGCACACGCTGCATGGAAGCAGATTAAAAAAAGCTTTTTTTCGGAAATTTTTTTCTATAGTAGTAGAAGATATTAGAGAATCTAAATTACGCAGTCGCGCGTTGCGCTTATAGCAAAACCTTGCTTTCGGCGTTAAGAGCGACGGGATACGCTGATATTTGAATTAAATTGAATTGTATTTCCTTTATTGTCATTCAAACAATAGTGTGAACGAAATCGCGTACATGACAGAAAAAAACCCAACAAAAAATGAATACAATTTAACACAAACATCCATCACAGTGAATCTCAAGGCACCTCCTCACAGTGATGGAAGACAACAAGTCTTACCTCTTCCTTGCTTGTTCGCCCACTGCGTCGAGGCGATCGAGGTTCTCGATGTTGAAGCCCCCGCCGGGTGATGGTAAATACTCCGGCCGATTCCAATCTCCATGAACGGGCCGACTCAAACTCCGCGACCCGGGGCGGACGACGCCGTCACCCTCCAGTCCAGCGGACGAAGCTGCTGTTGCGGGAGCTCCCGAAAATCAGTCACCAAGCAGCGACCTGCGAGCTCCCGATGTTACCGCCCACAGGGCCCGCGGCCGAGGCCAGCCAAGCTCCGACGTTGGGTCGCAACCACAGCGCCTCCACAGCATCCAAAGTCAGCCAGCTCCGCGATGGTAAGTCCACAGGCTCTGCACCGGAGCCCCCAAAGTCGATTGGAGGCCGGCAGCTCCATGATATTAGGCCTCAGCGCAGGCGCAGACGGAGATATGACAAGGAAAAGGTCGCATCCCCGTTGAGAGAAGGGAGTTTAAAAATGTTTCCCCCACTCCCCACGTATACACAACTACAAATAAAGTAAAACGTACGTCTATTAAGACAAAATAAAACACAAAATGGCAAAGACAGGCGACTGCAGGCAATCCGCAGATGCTTGGCAGCGCCGACATTACCACTCCATCTTTCCACGTGCTTCCACCACCCAATCTAAAGCTCAAAGAGAAGCGGGTGTAAGAGTGAAAAATGTTTAAACGAAAATTATCATTACATGACTACTGCCGCATAGAGTATATCCCTATCAGTACTACAACACAGAGTGTTATTACATCAATACTACCCCACACTACCTGTCACTCCGTCAGTACAACCCCACGGTGTGTCATTACATCAGAAAGCAAATGTTATGTTAGCATTCATAGAGAAACGGTTTGAGCATAGGAGCAGAGAAGTTCCTACTGCGGTTTTGCACAGGGTTTTGGTGAGGACCACATTAAGAGTATTGCGTACAGTTTTGGTCTCCAAATCTGAGGAAAGACATTCTTGCCATAGAGGGGGTACCGAGAAGGTTCACCAGACTGATTCCTGGGATGTCAGGACTTTCATGAGGAAAGACTGGATAGACTCGGCTTGTACTCGCTAGAATCCAGAAGACTGAGGGGGATCTTATAGAGACTTACACAATTCTTAAGGGCTTGGACAGGCTAGATGCAGGAAGATTGTTCCCGATGTTGGGGAAGTCCAGAATAAGGGGTCACAGTCTAAGGATAAGGGGGAATTTCTTTGGGACCGAGATGAGGAAAACATTTTTCACACAGAGAGTGGTGAGTCTCTGGAATTCTCTGCCACAGAAGGCATTTGAGGCCAGTTCATTGGCTATATTTAAGAGGGAGTTAGATGTGGCCCTTGTGGCTAAAGGAATCAGGGGGTATGGAGAGAAGGCAGGTACGGGATACAGAGTTGGATGATTAGCCGTGATCCAATTGAATAGCGGTGCAGGCTCGAAGGGCCGAATGGCCTACTCCTGCACCTATTTTCTATGTTTCTATGTTAATTGTTGTTTGTCGGCAGGGAGCATAAGCACAGCTCGGTTCAGATATCCCGTAAGATGGCCGAGGGGCATAGTAATAGGGAACAAGCCCTACGATTGCTCAGGTGAGCCTGGACGTGAGAACAAATAGAATATACTGAAGGGACACAGTGGGATAGGCCAATGCTCAGTAATGTTACTTGCTCCAGTTTGGCCATTTTATTGTTTATTTAGCTGAGTTGGCGGGTGTGTGTTCACGTGTGTTTCTTCTCACGCACGGTAGGAGTTATTTCAGCGAGACCGTCAGGAGTACACATTAAGCTGGGAACACCAGCAGACACAAGCAGCAAAACACAGAGTGAGACTTGAATATTCACACAGAGAAGTAGAAACATTCTCGGAAAGACGCAGGGCCCTCCCTAATTCTAGGTAGTTTTGCCTTCTCCTCATTTTACATTTGCAGGCGCACTCCCCTATTTCCAAGGTAGACAAAACGGCTGGAGAAATTCAGCGGGTGAGTCAGCATCTGTGGAGCGAATGAATGGGCGATGTTTCGGGTCGAGACCGTTCTTTAGACTGACGTGGGGGTGGTGAGGGGCGCGAAGAACAAAGGAAGAGGCGGAGACAGCTGGCTGGGAATGTAAGGGAAGGAGGGAGAAAGCAAGGATACCTGAAATTGGAGAAGTCAATGTTCATACCGCTGAGGCGTAAACTACCCAGGCGAAATACGAGGTGCTGCTCCTCCTATTTGCGGTGGGCCTCACTCTGGCAATGGAGGAGCCCAGGCCAGAAAGGTCGGGTTTGCATTGGGAGGGGAGTTGAAGTGCTCTTTCCACATATATTGTTTCTCCGCTAATTTATTATGTGTTGTTTATCCACCTGCAACACTTCATTGACAGTGTTCCAGCAAATCCCTATTTGCAGGTGCCCTTCCCTAATTGAACATTTACTGGTGCTCTCCCATAATAACCATAAAGACCTTCCCCTAAATTACTATTTAACGTGTTGCCCCAAAATTAACCAAGCCCTTCATTTTCGTATTTGCGTATATAAACCGTTCCATCGGATGCACAGATACTTTTAAAACGAGGGAGAAGGCGTGTGGTCGTTTCGAAGGATGGCGTACGTTCCACTCCGGAAGGATAATGCAACGAGGTTAGAAATGGACGCCCAGCGGAAGACCAACAAGCAAACTAAGCTGAGAGATAACTGATTTACACTTGCCTCATTGTCTGGAGTTAGATTCAATTCAGTAGATAATGTCATTCTGACCATAACCGACAATGCTGGACTTATTTACGCTCCAGAAATCTACAAGAAAGTATAAAATATGACAATGTGTCCGGTGCTAAGGATCCAAGAAAAAATCTCGATCTCAAGTTCAAGTTCATGTGGACATCTCACGATAGTATAATTAATTCATTCAAACACAGCAGTAAATTGATATTTAAAGGTTATCAGATCAGAAGGTCATAGGAGTAGCAGTGGAATTAGATCCTTCGGTTCCATCAAGCCCACTCCGCCATTCAATCATGGCTGATCTATCTCTCCCTCCGAAACACACTCTCCTGCCAGCTTCCCATAACCTCTGACACCTGTATACAGTCTATCTATCTCTGCTTTAGTAATATCCACTGATTTGGCCTCTACGGCCTTCTGTGGCAAATAACCCCACAGATTCACGACCCTCTGGACAAATTAATTTCCGCATCTCCTTCCTTAAAAGATCGTCCTTTAATTCTGAAGCTATGTCCTCTAGTTCTAGACACACACTATGGAAACATCCTCCCCACATCCACTCGATTCAAGCCTTTCACTATTCTGTATGGTTCAATGAGGCTCCCCCCTCATTCTTCTAAACTCCAGCGAGTACGTGGCTAGGGCCGACCAATGCTCGTCATATGTTAACCTACTCATTCCTGGGATCATTCTTGCAAAACCTCCTCTGGACCCTATCCAGAGCCAGATCATCCTTCCTCAGATATTGTTGCACAAAAGTGTTCACAATATCCAAATGCGGCCTTATTGAGCCTTAACGTTACATCTCTGATTTTGTATAGAAACTTGGATAAAAATGTTGCTTACGTTATTACCGATTCGACTTGCAGATTAACCTTTTGGGAATCCTGCACCCAGCTCTCCCAAGTCCCTTTGTACCACCGAATTCTGGATTCTCACCCCATTTAGAAAATAGTCTGCGTCTTTATTCCTACTTACAAAAATGCACGATTCCACACTTTGCTACACTATATTCCATCTAATTGCCACTTTCTCTGCCTACTCTTCCAACCTGTCCAAGTCCATCTGCAGAGTCCCTGCTTTTTCTACACGACATGCCCTTCCTATCTATGTTCGTATCATCCGCAAACTTTGCCACAAAGCCTTCCACCCCCTCGTTCGCATCATTAATGTACAACGTGAAGAGTAGCGGCCCCAGCACCGACCTTTGCGGCACTCCACTGCCACTCGCAAACAATCAAGATAAAGCCCCTTAATTGCCACTCTTTGTCTTCTGTCATCCAGCCAACCTGCGATCCCTGTTCGGATTTGCTCTTTGATCGTGGGCTCTTCTTTTCTCAGCAGCCTAACGTGTGGCACATTATGAAGCTTTTCTGAAAATCTATGTGAATAACATCTACTGAAATGTCAAAGAATCCCAGCAAATTTGTCAAGCAAGACATTGCTCTTCACAAAGACATGCTGACTTAGGCCTATTTTAATCCGGAGCTCTAAGTACTCCGTAACCTCATCCTTCATAATGGATTCTAAAATCAGACGAATCGGCCTCTGGTTCCCGTTATTCTGCCTTGCTCATTTCTTGTGCACCGCGGTAATATTGGCAATTTGCCAATCATCTGGTTTCTACCCCTCAATCTTCATCAGGACCACTCCTGACGCCAAAGTGATCATTTTCTATTTTACCACCAGAATCACGAAACTTACCACGAAACCAACAAACGTTCAGCTAGTTCATTACTCAACATTAAACCGCTTCATGCAGCTTTGCTAAGACGTTGCCGTCTTCAGGTGAAGCTGCTAATGCGGTAGCATTCGGCATTGTGTTAGGGGAGAGAGCCCCAAGAACAGTGAAAGCATGTGACAACCCGGAGACCCAGCACACGTGAATGAAGCACAGTCTCTGCTCCACATTTAGATTATTTTCCGTCCCAAGGAGATAAAGAATGTAGACACAAAGGAACAGTAGATGGTGGTTTTACATTGAACACACAGCAGGTCACGCGAGATTCGGGGAATGAGAAACAGAGTTAAACCATTCCACATGAACCTAAACATTACACGTATTTTCGCACTGCAGGTCCGTGACTATTGACATGCCTCTTGCGGCAGCGGTGGCCCCATTGCCCTCTGTCAACATTGGTTAATAACGCTGAAGATGAGGAATTCCAGGAGTATATACGGGAGGGTTTTTCTCTGCCAATATGTAGAGGTACCAAGTATAGGGCAGGACAACCTAGACTGGGCATTGTGTAATGAGGAAGGATTAGTTAAACAATCTTGTTCTGCAAAGCCTATTGTGCAACAGTGATCATAATATGGTGGAATTCTGCATTAAGATGGAGAGCGACACGGTTAATTCAGTGACCGAGAGTACTGCACACTGCAAGAAAGGCGACTTGATGGTACGAGACGGGAATTGGCGAGGATGGACTGACAAATGATAATTAAAGGGTTAGCGGTGGAGATGCCATGGCAAAGATTTAAAGATCGAATGGATGAATTACAAAAAATTTTCATAACCTGTCTGGCGTAAAAAATGGAGAAGGCGGCTCATCCGTGGCTAACGAGGGAAATTAGGGATTGTGTTAAATCAAAGGAAGAGGCATATAAATTGGTCAGAAGAAGCTAACCGGAGGAACTGAATATGTTGAATTCAACAAATGAGGACTAAATGGGTTAATCAAGAGGGGGGGAAAGCATGAAAGAAAGCTTGCGGGAGAGAGGAGAAATATAAAAAACTGACTGTTAAAGCTTCTTTAGATATGTGAAGAGGAAAGATTAATGAAGACAAAAATGTAGGACCCTTTACAGTCAAAAACTGTTGAATTTATAATGGGAAACAAGAAACTGGCTGACCAGTTTAAAAGAAGTATTTTGGATTTGTCTGCACTAAGAAGACACAATAAAATCTCCCAGACATACTAGGGGACCGAGGATCTAGTGGGAGGGAGGAACTGAAGGATTCCAATATTAGTCTGGTAAATGATGTTAGGTGAACTGCTGGAACTGAAGGAAGATAAATCCCCAGGCCTGATGGTTGCATCCCAGAGTACACAAGGAGGTGGTCCTATAAATCGTGGATGCATTGGTGATCATTGTCCAATGTTCCATAGATCTGGATCAGTATTCCTGTGGACTGGGATGTAGCTGATGTTACCCTCATTTTTATAAACGGAGAGAGAGATAAAACGGGGAATTCTAGACCAGTTAGCTTACATTAGCAGAGGGGAAGGTGCTTGAATCGATTATTTAAAGATTGTAACTGCAGCGCATTTGTAAAGGGCCCACACAAGTGATGAGTGTGAAAATGAGAGACATTGTATTGGCGGTGGGGTATTGACACGGATATGGAATTGGTTGGCAGATGAAGCCGAAAAGTGGGAATTAAAGGTTCCCTTTTAGAATGCCAGACATTGACCAGTGAGGTGCCGCCAGGCTGAGTACTCTGCGACCCCAGTTACTTACAATATTATTAACGGTTTTTAGACGAACGAATTAAATGCAACGTATGCATGTTTGCAGATGAACCCAAAAGCTGGGTGGCAGTGTGTGCTGCGAAGAGAATACTATTGGGGTTGCAGCGTGACTTTCAATAGGTTTAGGTGAGTGGAAGGTGTATGGGCAGATGCAGTATAATGTGAAAAAGGAAAAAACGTGAGATTATCCACTTTGGTACCAAGAACAAGAAGGAGATTAGTACCTGAATTGTGTCAGATTTGGAAAAGGAGAAGGTTTGTGTTGTTTGTTGGTGCAACGAGACCTGTGTGGCCTTGTACATCAGTCAGTGAATGTAAGGATGCAGTTACAGCAGGGAATGAAAAAGCAAATGGGAGTTGGCCTTCACAGCGGAGAGAGTTTGAGTATAGGAGCAAAAAGGTCCCCTACTGCTGTTGTACAACGCCGTGGCGAGACCGCACCTGGATTTTTGTGTGCTGTTTTGGTCCCCTCATTTGAGGAAAGGGTATTATTGTTGTTGAGGTAGTGCTCAGCCGTAGATTCACCAGGTTATTTCCGGCAAGGCGGGATTGACATGTGATGAAAGAATGGAAGGACTTCGCTTGTTTTCAATGGAATTAAAAACGATGAAAGGGGATCTTATAGAAACATATAAATTCTTAAGGGGTTGGACAGGCAAGATGCAAGAAAATGTTCACGATATTGGGGTAGCCAAGAAACAGGGGTAACATCGAAACATAGAAACAAAAGAAAAAAATAGGTGCAGGAGGAGGCCATCGGCCCTTCGAGCCAGCAACCGCCACTAATTGTGATCATGGCTGATCGTACCCCAAATCAATAACCCGTGCCTGACCTTTTCCCATATCCCTAGTATTCCCACCAGCCCATAGAGCTCTATCTAACTATCTCTTCAATCCACCCTGTGATTTGCCTCTGTGGGTGAAACACTCTCCTGGTGAAAACGTTTTTTTTCTTACCTCAGTCTTAAACGGCCTAAGCTTTATTCTAAGACGATCACCCCTTGGTTCTGGAACTCGCGCAACATTGGGAACATTTTTCCTATATCTACTTGTCCAGTCCTTTTATAATTTTATTTGTTTCTATAGATCCCACCTTCTAAACTCGAGTGAATACAAGCCTAGTCTTTTCAATCTTTTTACTTATGCGACAGTCCGCCATCCAAGGATCAATCTCGTGAAACCTACGCTGCACTGCCTCAATCACAAGGATGTCCTTCCTCAAATTAGGAGACCAGCACTGCACACAATACTCCAGATGTGGGTCTTACCAGAGCCCTATACAACTGCAAAAGAACCTCTTTACTCCTGTACTGAAATCCTCTCTTGTTATGAAGGCCAACATTCCATTAGCGTTCTTCACTGTCTGCTGTACCTGCACGCCAACTTTCAGTGACTGGAGTCATGGGACACTCAGGTATACGCTGCACCTCCCCATTAACTAACCTAACCCCATTGAAATAATTAATCTGCCCCCTTGTTTTTGCCGCCACAGAGGATAACCTCACCATGCATCTATATTATACTGCATCGGCCACGCATCTGCCCACTCACTCATCCTGTCCAGATCAGCCTGCAAACCTCCTTACAGCCTCTTCACAGTTCACACTGCCACCCAGCTTTGTGTCAATCCGCAAACTTGCTAGTGTTGCTCCTAATTCCCTCTTCCAAATCATTATATACATGGAAAACAGTTGCGGCGCGAACACCCGAGCCTTACGGCACTCCACTCTCCACTGCCTGCCATTCTGAAAAGGACCCGTTCACTCTACTCTTTGCTTCCGGTCTGCCAACCAATTTTTCTATCCATGTCATCACCCTACCCCCAATACCATGTGCTCTAATTTTAGTCACCAGTCTCCTTGTGGCGGGACCTTATCAAAAGGTTTTCTGAAAGTCTAGATACACCATCCAATTTTATTTGTCATATCCTCAAAGATTTCAGAAGATTAGTCAAGCGTGATTTCCCTTTCATAAATCCATGTTGACTAGGACTAATCCTTTTACTACTATCCAAAAATGCCCCATTTATTACCTCTTTAATAATTGACTCCAGCATCTTTCCCACCACCGAAGTCATTTTAAGAATCAGGGGTCGGCCATTTAGGACTGAGATGAGGAAATTACGTTTTTATCCAGAGGAGTTTGTGAATCTGTGGAGTTCTCTGGCACAGAAGGCAGTGGAGGTCAATTCACTGAATGTTTTTTCAAGAGAGAGTTTGATGTGGCTTCTTAAGGCTAACGGAATCATGGGATTTTGGGGATGAAAGCAGGAAACGGGGTACTGATTTTGGATGATCAGCCATATTGAATGGCGGTGCTGGCTCGAAGGGCCGCCGAATGGTCTATCCTGCACCTTATTTTGTATATTTCCACGCTTCTATGTTTCATGTACAATCAATGTAAGTGATTGAGATGGTGCAAGGTTATCATTAGTAACTTAACAAATAATTGCCAAGGCACGTGTGGTGGTGAGTAGATTGTCAACACGGATATGAAAGGATGACGTTGGGATTTTCAGTCAGCTGGGGAAAGTTGGCAGTGGAATAGCGTTATGGCATTTAATTTGTATATTTGTGATTTGCTTTATTTTTGTAAATAATGCCCAGGTCTTTCTCAATTATTTGTTGACCCCTGCAGAGTACTGTAGAGCGGGGTGATCGAGGAGTTCACGCCATATATCTCTGAATTTGGAATCGCGGGTCGACAAGATGGGATTGAAGATTTTGGCACGATGTCCTTTCACTAGTTACGGCATTAAGTGCAGATGATGGTAGGTTATATTACAGTTTTACAAGACGTTTGCGATGCCGCAGTTCACATGCCGTCCACTGGATGTCCCCGTCATTTTCAATAGCTCGATATTGCACAGCACCTAGAAAGTATTCTCCAGGAATTGATCAGTGTGTCAATAGTTCAGGATCATCGAACAGCTCGCTTCGGTTTAATAATAATAAATCAAATACTTTCTTTAAATAAAATGTTATTTTCACGAACGTACGTTCGATGGGTTCCAAATATAATAAACCCAAACGTGGACAGTCCTAGAAGCACAATGAGGATAACTATCTACATATTCTCAGAGAATCTTGCAGTCACACTATAACGATGCTATTTATAGAAATAGTCAAATCACGAACCAAGATATTTCGAAACCAGCAGTCCACGTCACACAAAATGTCCAACCAAATCTAGCCCCAACTTGCCCACGATTGCTCCAAAGCCTTCCCAACCACATCTATCCATTATACTCGTTGAAATGCATAGAACCTTGAAACATAGAAAATAGGTGCAGGAGTAGCCATTCGGCCCTTCGAGCCTCCAACCGCCATTCAATTTGATCATGGCTGTTCATCCAACTCAGTGTCCTGTACCTGCCTTCTCTCCATACCCCCTGATCCCTTCAGCCACAAGGGCCACATCTAACTCCCTCTTAAATATAGCCAATGAACTGGCCCTCAACTACCTTCTGTGGCAGATAAATTCCACTCACCAACATGTGTGTAAAATGTTTTTCCTCAATCTCGGTCTTAAAGGAATTCCCCCTTATATTTAGACTGTGGACCCCTTGTTTCTGGACCTCCCCAACATCGGGAACAATGTTCCTGCATCCAGCCTATCCACGCCCTTAAGAATTTTGTAAGTTTCTAAAAGATCCCCCCTCAGTCTTCTAAATTCTAGCGAGTACAAGCCAAGTAATATCCAGTCTTTCCTCATATGAAAGTCCCTGACATCCCAGGAATCAGTCTTGTGAACCTTCTCTCTACCCCCTCTATGGCAAGAATGTATTTTCTCAGATTAAGAGACCAGAAACTGTATGCGATACTCCAGGTATGGTCTCACCAAAACCCTGTACAACTGCAGTAAAAGCCTCCCTGCTCCTATTAACTCAAAATCCTTTCGATATGAATGCTAACATACCATTTGCTTTCTTCACTGCCTGCTGCACCTGCATGCCTACTTTCAATGATTGGTGTACCATGACACCCAGGACTCGTTGCATCTCCCCTTTTCCTAAATTTGCCACCATTAAGATAATATCTACCCTCTGTTTTTGCCACCTGTGGATAACCTCCACATTTAACCACACTATACTGCATCTGCGATGCATTTGCCCACACGACACCAGCCTATCCAATTCATCTTGCAGCCTCCTAGCATCCTCCTCCACATCCTAACACTTACCACCCCACTTAGTGTCATCCGCAAACTTTGAGATTTTGCATTCAATTCCCTCGTCCAAATCATGAATATATTGCAAAATAGCTGGGTCCCAGCACTGAGCCTTGCAGTACCCCACTAGTCTCTGATGCCATTCTGAAAAAGGACCCGTGTACTCCTACCCTTGCTTCCTGTCTGCCAGCCAGTTCTCTATCCACATCAATACTGAACCCCCAATACCGTGTGCTTTAAGTTTGTATACTAGTCTTTTATGTGGGGCCTAGTCAAAGGCTTTTAAAGTCTAGATATAACACATCCGCTGGTTCTCCTTATCCACTCTGCTCGAAAAATTCTATAAGATTCATCAGACATGATTTTACCTTTTGTAAATCCATGCTGACTTTGTCCAAATGATTTCACCACTTTCCAAATGTACTGCTATCCCATCTTTAATTACTGACTCTAGCAGTTTCCCCCACTGCCGATGTTAGACTAACTGGTCTGTAATTTCCCGTTTTCTCTCTCCCTCCTTTTTTTTAAAAAGTGGGGTTCCATTAGCTACCCTCCAATCCCAGGGAATTACTCCAGATTCTAAGGAGTTTTGAAAAATTATCATAATGCAATCCACTATTTCTGTGGCTACTTCCTTCGGTACTCTGGGATGCAGACCATCTGGCCCTGGGGGTTTATCCACTCTATTACCCAACACCACTTCTCGGCTAACCTGGATTTCACTCAGTTCCTCCACCTAATTTGACCCCGGTCCATTGCTATCTCCGGCAGATTATTTATGTCCTTCCTTAGTGAAGATAGAACCAAAGTAGTTATTCAATTGGTCTGCCATGTCCTTGTTCCACATGATCAATTCACTGTTTTCTGACTGCAAGGACCTACATGTGTTTTAGCTAAACACTATTCTCTTCAAATATCTATAAAAACTTTTGCAGTCAGTTTTTTATGTTCCCTGCCAGTTTTCGTTCATAATCTATTTTCCCTTTCCTAATTAAGCCCTTTGCCCTCCTCTGCTGAACTCTAAATTTCTCCCAGTCCTCTGGTAGGCTGCTTTTTCTGGCTAATTTGTATCGTATACATTGTAATCAAAGCCATCCCTTTCAGCCAATTCCTCCTCACCTCTTTTTACAAAGGCAAAAAGAGTTGCCTCTCAGTATCTTCTGAATCTATCACTCTGGCGTATTCGAGCTTTAGACTCCCCAGACGTGGGAAACCGCGTTACCGTCTGACGTTTCCTTGCCCCTGATGATGAAATATACAACTGTAATCTCACTGATCAATCTCCTATTGTCCGGTGAAGACGTGCCAAACTTCCACGCTCTCCTTAAATCTTAAACTCTTCCTCCCCGGTCACACTTTTCTTATTCTTACCTTCGCCATTTTTAATTCCGTGTATTCCTTCCAAACGCTGGTAGACCAGAACTGCGCATTGTACGCCAAATGTTGTCTAAAAAATGATTTGTATAGACCGGTGGACCACCTGGAATAGTAAGATTAAACGAGAACTTACCAGTTTGAAGTTTTGATCTTTATTTTATGAGGAGTCGAGTTGAGGGACTACGTGAATAGAAGCCCGTACAGCCGTTGGTGCGTCAATCTTCAAAGCAGCGGAATGAATTCACAGCTAACAATGACCGAAGTATAACGGTAAGATGATAAAACTAGAACTACCAGATGAGATCTATGAGGGTGGGAGCGGAGGGCACGTAGTCCCTCAACTCGACTCCTCATAAAATAAAGATCAAACTTCAAACTGGTAAGTTCTCGTTTAATCTTACTATTTTACTTCGGAGTCACGTGAGTGGACTACGTGAAGACTTCAAAGCACTGTGAATTCACGCCGCAGACTCAAATCCGACGTTCACACTGCCTGGCTTGACTCAAAAGTCGTTAACAATCAATCATGCATCAGTTAATACATTTGTTAAATGGAATAACAGTTTATTTTACAAACAGATCATAACAAACCCCTCTAACTCAGGGGAAAAAATGTAACAGTTACTGACACCAGAATCAGCAAACACCCCGAGCCTTGAAATCGGCTTGTGACAAAACCTCTGAAAATTAGCTCACTGGACCATCCTGCGGCCGCGAGGACCTTGCAATCGTTTGCACCGACACCTTACTGTGTGGTTTTTTGTGACTAATAAACAAAGCCAGCTCTGTTTCCTCTCAGAGGTTTAGTAAATCTCAATGTAAAGAGATAAATGTGAGACTATAGAGAAGCGATCATCTGCGGGTATGCTGAAAAACACCATCTTACATCCTGTCATGCCTCTTTATTATGTTTAAGCAAATCATAGATATAAAATATAATGGCATCAGCCGACACATGCATTCTATCTAGCCGTAGCGTTTGCAATGTTTGTACACGTTGGGCTGAAACCAACACCAGAAGCATGACCACCTTCATAGTTACTTTGGCTTATAGATAGGCTTGTAACCGGAGCCCACTGGCGAAGAAGCATAAAAACCTCACTCACATTGCAAATACCGGAATACCTGAGTTTAGGAGGATTAGAATTGAAACTCCCTTCATAAATCGTGAACTAACGGATGTGTCCCTACTGTATGCAATTCTGCATTCATAGGTAAATAAGAAGACAGAGCACTTCTGGCTGAATTAATTGCACTGTAACTTAATTTTTTGGTCAAAATAAAGAGTTGACAACTCCAATACATCCGTGATCCCTGACGTGGTGGTATACAATATCCTGCTGTAGGCAGAATTGCTCCCACTTCCTTATATAGGTGATATATTGCTGCTGTGTACTATCCCTGCAGGCCGACGTGAGAACATCCACCGTCCGATGAGACAGTCCTCTCTCCAGGTATGGCCTCCTTATAATCTGCAAATTAACAGATCAATACGATCCTATAAAGGATGTTGATCCCCAGTGACTGGATTTACCAGTAGATTTTTATTCTTGGGCATAAGCATGTAAGGCTCCCTAGCCATTTGTAATACAACGGGAAACCATGCTCGTGTAGGCCAAATCTGGCACTACCAATACCCCTGAAGCGGGAGTCCTCCTTGATCTTTTGCAAACATCTGCTGATGAGACAGAATGAAGGAAAATACATACACAAACATTCCTCCCCCAATGCAGCGAAAATGCATCCACTGCTACTGCCCCAGTATCTGGTTACCATGAAACATATCTAGGTAACTGATGATTTAATCGAGATGCAAACAAGTCAATATCTGGCAATGCATACTGATCAATCATTTGGTTAAACACATCCTGATTTAACATCCATTCAATGTTGTCATTAACTGACGTGACCTCTTCCTGGCAAATAAAGTGCTGAAAGCCAGATATTTTGGTCAATACACCAGCTCCAAATCTGGTTAGCCAGTCTATCACAAGACTGTGACTTAACTCCACCCATGTGGTTTACATTATGCCACTGCTGTGGTGTTGTGAATCTGAGCTGCACATGCAGATCCCTCCTTGTAGAACAATAAGCTTTGAGCCCATACCAGGTGCCCAACAACTCTAAATAATCAGTCCCTCTTAATTGAGGGAGCGATGTCTCATCCACATTCCATCTGCCTCCACAACTAGAAGACATATCTGTTGCACCCCAACCCAGTGCACTCACATCAGTCTGTAATATCAGTGACGGTGATTCCACGAAACCTTCCTTAAATTTTTTGAAACATGTACTATCCACCATTGTATGTCAGCAATCGCCCCAGCTGACAACTGCATAGGCCTTATCAAAAATAGCCCCTTTGTATTCTCAGTGCCTGTTCCTTTGATGGTTGTAATTGTTGATAATGCAGAGGACAATACTGCACAGCTGGAAAAGCTGCAACAACTTCCCAATAAAACTGGCTACTTGTCTAATCAAGGCCGTTGTTCTCCAACGAGATTAACACAGTCCTCAATTAACAGATTCAATTTATCCCTGGGCAAAAGTTACCAACATGTGATTGGAATTAATGGTAAATCCCAGATAATCAATAATTTGGACTGGTGATAATTTAGATTTACCTGGGTGAATAACAAATCCCTTTGTTCAAAAATGATTTTAACAACTGAAACTGATGATTGAGTTTCAGCATGAGTCTTTCCAACAATCAGAAATCATCTAAATAGGCCATTCCACATGCCCCTGAGCTCTAAGCAATGCTAACACAGGTTTTACCAATTTAGTAAATAATCTAGGAGATGAAGTTAATCCATTCGGCAATGTCCTGAATTGCCCACAGCTCAGTCATCCAAATAAATTTCAAATATCTTCTATCATCACCATGAATAGACACTGCGTAATATGCATTCTTTAAATCAATGGTTGCCATATAATACCCTTTGGACACTAGATGTTTGCCCGTGGTAAAGTTCTCCATTTTGAAATGCCTATAACAAACAAATTTGGTCAAATTCGATAAATCCAGAATAATTCTACATCCCCCAGTCTTTTTAGATCTGGGAAATATACTTGACAGAAATTGTTGACTTTGATAGACAGAAGGCTCAATTACCCCTTCTCATGTAACGACTGAATCTCTGCTTGAATAAGCACATTTTCCTCATCTGAAAATAAGTTTACTACTAGGAAAATGTTGACTAGGTAGACTGTCCTTATAGTAAAATCCAATTTTTCACCCCTTCAATACACTAAGTATGAACAAATCTGATGTCAACTGCTGCCATTGTTTGAGAAACAATTTTTTACCTTCCCCAATTTGAACAGGAACATCAGTTAATTCATTGTCTGTCAATGGTAATTCCTTACCAGCATCTTTCCTTGCGGCCTTGTTGTCCCTCGACTTCTTGTAGAGAACCTTTTTTGCCTTGCTTCCAGCTGGCTTAATGAGAGCCATGGTTCTAACAACCTCATAACAGTCTTTGACCCTTTTTGCAAAATTACCACCAAACAACAGATTTCGTGGTGGTACACTGGTTTCAAAATGCATTACAAAGGAGTTCCAGTTCATCCTGCTGTGCTTCAAACCATATCATTTGTATCAATAACTTTCACCACAGCTGTAATCCTGCTGACAACAGTTTAAGCACTTTTTAAAACTTCATCTCCTGGGCCCTTGCAGGTAAAACCCATCTATGACCAAATTTGGTGACTAACCACCGGTTACCTTCAGGAGATCTCAATTAACAGGAGCTTTATAGTTTTTTGCTACTTCATCCATAGCTAGCTCCTGTAACTGGTGGGAGAGCATATACTGAATGGCTTCAGCCAATTCTACATCAATCGCCTTTCCTGCCTCTCTACACTCAGCAAACTTCCCAGCAATGTTCGGAATTACCTCCCACCGAACACCTTTACTGCTCTCCCCCAGCAAAACTGCCCTGATAGAACATCCTCCTCACAGGCAGGATAGTTCTGCAGCCCTGAAACAGGTGCTGCTAGCACAAGCTCTCCATCAGCCTGGCTTGGGCATCACTCCTCCTCACGGAGCTGGAACATCCTCCTCACAGGCAGGATAGTTCTGCAGCCCTGAAACAGGTGCTGCTAGCACAAGCTCTCCATCAGCCTGGCTTGGGCATCACTCCTCCTCACGGAGCTGGAACATCCTCCTCACAGGCAGGATAGTTTCTGCAGCCCTGAAACAGGTGCTGCTAGCACAAGCTCTCCATCAGCCTGGCTTGGGCACCACTCCTCCCCACGGAGCTGGTCCTGTCGAGCATTCTTTTGAAATAGAATCTCGACGTGGGAGAGCCGTGAGCAAACGGACTCTCCTATGGAGGGTATAACCTCCAGGCCCGACTCATCTACGGGCCACAGAGACTTGCCAGTGGCCTTCCACCCTATGACAAGCCTCCACTGCCCCCCGGCAGTGGGTCCGCAACCACTGGCTGTGTAGCCAGCACCGGACCAGGTGTACCAGACGGGCCTCCATCCTCAACACTCTCCTGCCACTTTACCTTTCTACCCCCGGAGCGCCTCGCCGACACCTTCTTCCCTTTCTGCAACATATCTAAAAAAACTCCCAACCGTTGCAGAAAAAGACCTGTGGTAAAGTATTTCAACAAACCTTACCTCGTTTCAACTTGTTAACGAAAACTGCTGGAGAATGGAGGGTGAAGTCTGAAGAAGGGTCTCGACCCGAAACGTCGCCCATCTCCTTCGCTCCTTAGATGCCGCTGCACCCGCTGAATTCTCCAGCTTTCCATGTAACCCGCGGTTTAAACTTACCGCTCGGAGGAGCGCTGCTGCTCCCCCCGCCCGACTGCACCAGCGTCTGACGTCATGACGCACCAAACGGCTGTACGGGCTTCTATTCACGTAGTCACTCACGTGACTCCGAAGTAAAATAACAGTCCACTAAGTAACAACCCTTTAACCGAGCGGGTAATTCACCTCCACCATAGTGTCAGTGGTCCACATAGCACTCAAAGTCAACGCCAATGTGCCACTGGACAATTTATACTCCGTCATGTATTCTCTGTAAGCACCAGACCTGATGCCCTGATCATCTGCGGTGACTTCAATCAATCGTACTTCAGGAATGCACTGTAAACTAAGATCAGCATACACTGCCTCACAAAGGGCGTCGACATTCTGGCGACACCACCATCTAGTATGTCCATGGTTCCAGCTCAGCAACCTTGCTCTCAAATCTAGGAAGACAAGGATCTGACTTCGGAGCAGGAAGGATGAGGTTCCACAAACCTATCTAGATCGACTGGACGATGGTGGAGAGAGGCGAAAGCTGCAAATTCCCGTGCGTGGAAGTCTCTGAAGATTCTTTCCGAGAACCAGAACATTGATCCGATTATAACACTCTACTCCCTGAAACAGATTGCGGACATTCGGCGTATCATCGATAATTCTCTTGATCTTCCACAGGTGTACAGTAAGAGAGCATGTTGTCTGGTTGCAGCACGACCTGGGTCGGCAAACTAAATGCCAGGAGTGAAGGAGACTGCAACATGTGATTAACACTGCCCAGCCCATCACGGGTACTGACTTCCCCACCATCGAGGGATCTGCAACTGTCGCTGCCTCAAACATTGCATCAATGGTCGACAGAGTGTAATTTGGCTCTGAAATGTATTCATATCATCCTCATCCCAATTATTGCACACACGGTAAACGGGCAGGAAACTGAAAGGAAACGGCTCAGAGTCCGAATCCGCACAAACGCTGAGATGTTGCCGTCCCCGTTTGGGGATTGAGTTGAGCAGAAATTCCTTCAAGGCTGCTCATTCCCGCCCATTGTAATTCATAGTGAATCAGTTTGGTGTCCGCTAAGTTTACCTGGTGGTTTATGACATTGTTACTGAACCTGCTAGGCAGTGATGCCGAAGATTTACCTTCCATCACTGGGTCCGTATCCCTGTGGACGTACACTCCAAGTACGCATCTTAGTGTTTTTAGGAGATACCGCATGCAAACGGGCTATATGGCCACCGAGTCCGCGCCGACCAACGAAACGCCGGCACTCGCACAATCCTACACTAAGCACGACCTGTACGGCTTTGGAGTGTGGGGGGAAACCGCAGCACCGGAGATAACCCAGGAGGCGCCTGGGAGAACGTATGAACTCCGTACTGACAGCACCCATAGTCAGGATCGAACCCGGGTATCTGCCGTTTGTGGGGCAGCAACTCTACCGCTGCACTACCGTGAAACCCCGCTGTTCAAACGTGATGAAGTTGCTGCCTCTCCCTCCATCTTCGGCATCGAGTTCAATTCTACGCCACATCTTGGGTCGAAAATTGTCCTCATTTCAATGAATCATCCGCATATAATCTACTCCGTTTCGACGAACGGTATTTCTTCCCACACACCATACAGAAGATCTGATAAATAAACCGTGCAGTGCAGAAAGTACTTAGATTAGGTGGGGCAGTTACCGAATCAGATACCTTGTCCACTTAGGCACATTTTGAGTGTACTGACGTGATACAGACACATCGTATACAAGGGCGGCACAGTGACATCGCTGATATAGCTGCTGCCTAACAGCACACAAGACCGGGCATTTATCCTGACCTCGGGGCCTCTGTCCAAGCTGTATCTGTAAACTAAACTAAACTAATAAAAGACAATGCAACAACACAATGCCAGCATCACAGGGTGTGCTCACGGGGACGGATTACAGAGGGATCCATCACACAGGGAACGAACGCATCCGGCACATCTTACAAAGTCCGATCATTCAAATGAGACATAAATGCAGCGGAGAATCTTGATTCTCGAATAAGTGCTGACTGATTAGTCACAAACTCCCAACATGAGAAAACGTGAGTATTTATAATGTAATTCCAAAATCTGCTTCCACTGCCAACAATTGTTGGATGTTGCCAGGACCAGAGAGTCTCGGCTACAGGGAGAGGTTGAGCAGGCTGGGACTCTATTCCTTGGAGCGCAGGAGGATGAGGGGTGATCTTATAGAGGTACACAAAATCATGATGGAAATAGATCGGGTACATGCACACCGTCTCTTAAACCCAGTTTAGGCGAATCGAGGACCAGAGGACATAAGTTTAATAGGTATCATAGGGGTAACGGTTTCACACACAGGGTGGTGGGTGCATGCAACAACTTGCCAGAGGAGGTGGTTGAGTCTGGGAGTATCCCAACATTTGAGAAATATATGGACAGGTACATGGATACAACAGGTTTGAAGGATATGGACCAAACGCAGGAAGGTGGGACCAGTGTAGCTGGCATATGTAGTCCAGTGTTGGCAAGTTGGGCCGAATGGTCTGTTTCCTCGCTGTAGTATTGTATGTTTAAATTATTCTACGATCACTTACGAATCGCGGCATATAACTTTGCCTAAAATTCTTCTGGTGGGACCTTCTGGAAATCTAAGAACGAATCCAGTGAGGACCTGGTTGAGTTCAACAGCCCTGTTATTCCACTACCAGTCTACTAGAGGGCTCTCAGCTTACGCCAGTCGATTCCCTCTGAACCAGGTTAATTTGAGACATGCGCTGCTCACCGTGTGACTGGCCGAGTGTCAGGTAGTTGAGCTACTACCACACAGCGCCAACAATCCGGGTTCGATCCTTAGCCATGGTGCTATCCGCTTTGCATTTGATTATTTGTTCTTGGTTCTTGTCCCTACAAAATATTCCAAATGGAATTGAAACTGGAAGTGGCGGAGGGTGCACTTGTGAAAATGGATTATTGACGAAGAGCTGCCATATATTTAGTTGCATCTCGTTGAGTACCTATGGTAGGGTGAAGACTATTCCATGCTTTAATTGTGCGGAGGAAGAATGAATTGGTAGCTGGTATCACAAATTGGATCGAATGCCCTCGTATGCTCCTAATAGTATTTGGTTTGCTGTAGGTTTGTCAAGGACAACGCTCTCTAACGTCTACAGGTGCACAGTAGAGAGCATGCTGCCCGGTTGCATCTTGGCTTGGTTCGGCAACCTGAACGCCCAGGAGCGGAAAATACTATAAAAAGTAGTAAACACTGCCCAGTCCATCATTGGCTCTGACCTCCCTACCATCGAGGGGATCTATCGCAGTCGCTGCCTCAAAAAGCCTGGCATTATCATCAAAGACCCACATCATCCTGGCACACACTCATCTCCCTGCTACGTTCAGGTAGAAGGTACAGGAGCTTGAAGACTGCAACGTCCAGGTTCAGGAACAGCTTCTTCCCCACAGCCATCAGGCTATTGAACTCAACTCAAACAAAACTCTGAACATTAATAGCCCATTATCAATTTGCACTTTATCTGTTTTATTTATTCATGTGTGTATAGATTTATACAATGGTATATGGACACACTGATCTGTCGTGTATTCATGCCTTCTATATTCTGTTGTGCTGAAGCAAAGCAAGAATGTAATTGTCCTATCTGGGACACATGACAATAAACTATCTTGAATCTTGAACATGATGAGTCTGACCATTCCAAAGTAGATCGTTCTGTAATTGATGCCAAGATTGTTTGGATTCTTGAAGCGTGGCATCAAGGATATTGTATGATGTTTCGGCTGGTTTCCTCTTTCTGGTGACACGCATGGTTTCACATTTGCAAAGATTGAACTGCTTGCCCCATTGTTGTGACCACTCAACCATAGTATCTTTTTGGAGATAATCCTCATCATCAGCTGAAATAATTGGACGGTACAGCAAACAATCATCAGCGAATAGTCTGGTCATGCTTGCGACTTTTTCATGGATGTCATTAATGTAAAGCAACATCAGATGTGGGCCAAGTACTGTGCCCTGAGGCATACCACTTAATACTGGACGCCATTCACAGATCTTTTCATTCACACACAGGCGCTGAAGACGTTTTGGCAGAAAACTGGAAATTATTTGTTTTGTGTTGGAACGAACACTGTAAATGTCAAGCTTCCAAAGCAGTCTCTGGTGTGGGATGACATCAAATGCTTTAGAAAAGTCCAGCACTACTAAATCCGTTATGACGTTACTATCAAGGTGCTTGGCTAGGTCATTTGGCGTCAGGATAAGCTGAGACTCACATGATCTATGCCTCCTAAATGCATGTTGGTTGTCAGCAAGAATGTTATGTTTGCTCACGTGTCGCATCAGATTACTATCAATTAAATGCTCCAGCAGTTTGCAGCAAGTACTTGTTAATGAAACAGGATGAAAATTCGCTGGGTTGGTGGTTGAACCCTTCTTAAAGAGATGAGTGATGTTAGCCTTCCCGCAATCCAGTGGAATATCACATGAGTCAAGCGTTTGTTGGAAAATGAACTGCAAAACTGGAGCCAGTTCTTCGGCCGCGATCTTGAGGGCTTGATTCTGCATCTGATCTGGTCCAATTGCTTTTGTTGTATTGATGTTGAGCTTCTTGACACCTTCAACCTCAATTTTAATCATAAGCATATCAGCATACGCTCGCTGCCGACACACTTCATAAAAGTCCCTTTAAACTTCCATGATCCAAAGACATCCTCATGAAGAAGGCCTCTGCTGGGACAGCTATCCAGTCAGAAGATGCGAAAGCATTGTGGGAGTTTTGCGATTGTTCTTAGAATGTATGAAAGAAATGACTACCTCTTAGACCACATGCATGAAATGAGTGTTGTCAGCAATATGAAAATGATCACTCTAAAACTGCCCTATAGAGTTAGAGAAAAGATAAAGCTGGTCTGTTAGAGGCAAATGGGAATTGAGAGGCTATGCTTCCTGATCTGGGGAACTTCCTAGAAAAGGAAGTATGATACATGTCAAATTTACGCTATGGGAATATTCAAGATCCTAAACCAATCGCAACTGTCAAAGGTTCTACCTTTACTAAAACAAAAGGAAGATCAGGACCTAAGGGAAGTAGTTTTAATTCCGCTGTAAATACCTGCAGAAACGAAAGGCCAAAAGGTCGAAGATACATCTACATTGAGCCAACATGGTTCTGCTTGTCATCCAGCGAGAAGAAGACAAAGGAATGACAAAGAGATGGCCCACGAGGGAAGGGAAGGGGGCTGCCGATGACTAGTCAGGCACGGACCTTGTATACCATCCTAAGAATGGACACTTGGGAGAAAAGATAAAGCTGGTCTGTTAGAGGCAAATGGGAATCGAGAGGCTATGCTTTGATCTGGGGAACACCACATTCTTGACAGGGCCACGGACAGCTTGTAATAGGAACACTTCTCCATCCGTTTCTCACCACGAATGGCTGAGCTGCTGAGTTGTACCAGCACTTTGGAGGGGAATGGACAGGTGACGTGTCGGACTGGACCCTTCCTTGAACTGATGGAGTCGGGGTAGAAAGCTGGTAAAAAGAGATGGGGTCGGGACAGACTGCAGGACTTGGTTAGGAGGGGTGAGTTTCCTTAATATGGAGAATTCAATGTTCATGTCATTGGGCTGTAAGCTATGAGGTGCTGTTCCTCCAGTTTGCATGTCACCTCACTCTGGCAATGGAGGAGGCCCAGGCCCAGAAACATCAGTGTGGGAGTGGGAAGGGAGTTAAAATGGTTGGCAACCGGGAGATCCAGCTGGCCTTGGAGCACCGAGCGCACGTGTTTGGCTCAAATGCACGCCTAGTCCCTGATACAATAAACATTAGACAAGAGACAATAGGTGCAGGAGTAGGCCATTCGGCCCTTCGAGCCGGCACCAGCATTGAATGTGGATCATGGCTGATCATCCCACAATCCGTACCCCGTTCCTGCCTTCTCCCCATACCCCGGGAAATCGAGGACCTGAGGACATGGGTTCAAGCTGAAGGGAAAAGATTTAATAGGAAACTTGAGGGGTAACCTTTTCACACAGAGGGTGATGGGCGTATGGAACAGACTGTCACAGGAGCAGTTGAGGCTGTGACTATCCCACCGTTTATGAAACAGTTAGCCAGTTACATGGATAGGGCAAGTTTGGAGGGATATGAACCAAACACAGGGTGGTGGGGCATGTTGGTAGGTGTGGGCAAGTCGGGCGCAAGTGCCTGTTTTCCACACTGTATCACTCTATGACTAAACACAAAGTGCTGGAGTAACTCAGCGGGACAAGCAGCGTCTGTGGAGAACATGGAT
The DNA here is from genome assembly GCA_035221665.1 of Okamejei kenojei. NCBI lineage: Eukaryota > Metazoa > Chordata > Chondrichthyes > Rajiformes > Rajidae > Okamejei > Okamejei kenojei. The sequence continues at coordinate 17,099 of JAVHYY010000588.1, read as the reverse complement.
AGGTGACATTCATAGAGTGCTGGAGTAACTCAGCGGGACAGGCAGCATCTCTGGAGAGAAGGAATGGGTGATATTTCGTGTTCATACTGAAGATGGGTCTCGATCCTAAAATGTTACCCATTCCTTCCAGCATTTTGTGTCTATCTAAACAGCACCTATCCACATGGCGGTGTGCCAGCAGGCTGGAGGAGCGGGCAAAGACCTTGCCACAGAGCGGGCAGGTGAAGGGACACCCACTGCTCTGGGTACGCCAGTGCTGCCACAGGCTGGCCATGCGGGTGAAACCCTTGCCACACTCAGCGCACACAAAGGGTCTCTCTCTGGTGTGTATCCGCTGGTGCTCTCACAGCCCCCATACCCTTCTCACAGTGGGAGCAGCTGCTCGCCGGCGTGGGCCCGCCGGTGCTGCCGCAACCCCCGCGAGCTGTCAAACTCCTCACCGCAGTACGGGCAGTCGTAGGGCTGGCCACTGGTGTGCACACGCTGGTGAGACAGGGCGTGGGAGGCCATGGCAAAGCGCTCTCCACACACTGGGCTGGGGAAGGGACGGTCGCCGGCGTGCACCCGCTGGTGATACAGCAGACTGGTGGTACGGTTGAATCCCTTACCGCACTGGGCGTAGGTGTAGGGGCGCTCGCCGGTGTGGGTGCGCTGGTGCTTCAGCAGGTTGCTGGACTGAGTGTAGCCCTTGCCACACTGGACGCAGGTGTACGGTCGCTCGCCGGTGTGGGTGCGCTGGTGCAACAGCAGTTTGCTGGAGGAGGTGAAGCTCTTGCCGCACTGGGTGCAAGTGTAGGGACGCTCGCCGGTGTGGGTGCGCTGGTGCACCAGCAGGTTGCTGGACTGAGTGAAGCCCTTTCCGCACAGGGCGCAGGTGTAGACGCGCTCGCAGGTGTGGGTGCGCTGGTGCTTCAACAGGTTGCTGGACTGAGTTTAGCCCTTGCCGCACTGGGCACAGGTGTAGGGCCGCTTGCCGTGTGGGTGCGCTGGTGGGATAGCAGGTTCTGGAGCTGGTGAAGCCCTTAACCCGCACTGGGTGCAGTGTAGGGGCGCTCGCCGGTGTGGGGATGCGCTGATGCTCCAGCGAGGTTGCTGGAGCGGTGAAGCTCTTGCCGCAGTCGCTGCAGGTGTAGGGGGTGCTCCCCCGTGTGCAGGCGCCTGCTCCTTCAGGACCGGACGACTTGAAGCCTTGCCACAGTCGAGCAGGTGAAGGGCCGCTCACTGCTGTGCACCCACCGGTGACACCGTAGCCCCTGACAACCGGACAAAGCTCTGACCACAGATGGAGCAGCTATGGGGCTTGATCGCACCGGTGTTTGCGCAACCGCACACTGCCGCCCTGTGCCCCTGTGCCGTAGCACCGACAACTGGGCAAAGCTCTTGCCACAGATGGAGCAGCTATGGGGCCTTCTCGCCCATGTGGCACCTGCCGGTGGGAGTTCAGGTGTTGCAACCGTCTTAAAGCTCTTTGCCGCAGTAGAGCAGGTGAAGGGCCTCTCACTGCAGTGCACACGGTAGTGCTGTTGCAGGTTGCTGTAGCGGGTAAAGCTCTTGCCGCACTCCGAGCAGTCGAAGAGGCAGACTCCCGTGTGCACCCGCCGGTGGATCTCCAGCTCACTTGGGGTACTGCCAGGCCTTGCCACACACGTCGCACTCATAACGCTTCTCCTTGTGTGCCGCGTCATGCGGTCCTCCACTGAAGTGCAGACCCCTCGACAGCTCAGCCCTCCCCATTCCCCCCTTTCACCCCCCCCCGCCCCAACCACACCGAGCAGATGGGGGGGGGGGGGGGGTGGGGGGGGGGGGGGGGGGGGGGGGGGGGGGGGGTGGCTCACCTGTCTCTCTGTCCACAGCAACGGATCCTAAACCCTGTAGGAGGGGAACACAGAGGGTCAACAAGCTGGCAAACAGGACATTACTACCACGTTTATGGTGGCGGAAACCGTTATATAAATCTGCACGCACGGGGAGGAGAGAATGCTGCCTGTCCCGCTGAGATTTACTCCAGCACTTTGTTTCTATCTTCTTCACAGATGCTGCCTGACATGCTGAGTTATTCCAGCAGTCTCTCTCTGTCTCTCTCTCTCTCTTTCTGTCTCTCTCTGTCTCACTCTCTCTCTCTCTCTCTTTCTGTTTGTCTGTCTCTGCATCTCTTTCTCTGTCTCTCTCCCTCTGTCTGTCTCTCCTTCTCTTTCTGTCTCTCTCGCTCTCTTTTTGTCTCTCCCTCTGTCTCTTTCTGTCTCTCTGACTCTGTATCTCGTTCTCTCTGTCTCTTTCCCTCTGTGTCTGTCTGTCTGTCTCTCTCTCTCTCTCTTACTCTCTCTTTCTCCATGTCTTCCTCTCTCTCTCTCTCTCCTCTCCCGACTCTTTTCTTTCTCTCTCACTCTCTCTCTCTCACTCTGTCTCTCTCTCATTCTCTCTATGTCTCTCTCTCTCTTTCTGTCTCTCTCTCTCTTCTTTCTCTCTGTCTTTCTCTGTCCTCTTTCTGTCTTTGTATCTGTCTATCTCTCTCTCTCTTTCTCTCTCTCTATCTATCTATCTATTTATCTCATTTTCCTCTGTCTCTTCACTCTATCTCTCTGTCTCCCCTCTATGTCCCCCTCCTCTCTCTTTGTCTAATTTTTTCGTTTTTTTTTTTTTCTCTCTCCTCTAGCTCTCTCTCTCTCTCTCACAGAGACCGGTAGAAGAAGTGTACACAGACACCTTTAAAGTCTTCAATTTTATTAAGTCTATACGTTATAAACATAGCCCTGGCTGTACGTGGTCTGTCACGAACACTAGAGAGAGAGCTAGGGGCGTGTGGTTTGCAATTATACTAACTGGTGGGGGAGTGGTTAGCATGGACAATCTTACTATCACAAAATAAGGAGGATATGCGTACACACATTATCATCTACAATCCTTCCTCTAAACCAAAACAAACAGTGAGTTGTACAGGGCGATCCATGTCTCATGCGCTAAGGTGAGTGCAAACAGTAAAGCACAGGGATACAGGATACACTAATCGCCGTAACGGACCGGCGGCCTGACCAGGCGAGCAGACCGGTCCGCACCTCGCCATCACCTCCTTCCCCGACGGGAACAAGCGGGGACGCTGGGGCATGTGTGGGGGCTACGGACAGGAGAACCCCTTGGCGACGAAGGTACATCGGGGGGAGGGGGGGCGGTAAAGAGTAGGGCGAGGAAGCCGGAGAAAGCGGGACCGCAGCCGGGAGCATCGTTCCGGAGGAGGACGAGGGGAGGTTTGCCCCAGGGAGAACGGCAAATAGGCACAGGGTCCGTGACAGTGGCAGCGGAGGGGCAAACGGAGCATCCGGGGGGAGGTGAGAGGCTCGTTCACGAGCGGATATGCTGGGTGGGACCGGCGGTACACCTTCCAATCGCGGTTGACTAAGGTAGCGAACGAGGGGAACCGGCAAGAACCGACGACCACGCCAGCCTGGAACGCAGAAGAGGACCACAATAACGAAACGACCTGGCCGGGGAGAAGAGGGCAGAGAGACACGGCTGACCTGTCGTGGGAACGCTTCCGGATACTGTGTCTATTCGGCATGCGTTCCGGACCAAGGCAGGTTTAAAAGACGGAAGGCACAGGGACTGCTGAGACACCTGACCGTGGCCTCGTGACTCGGGACATGAGTCGCTGAGCCGGGGAGCCCAGGCATGGTCGCGGGAGATGTTGTCGGAGGTTCAGACAGGCCATGTAATGTCGGAGCGGATAGGCGGCAACGTTTCCCAACAAATCCTTTAGCAGCTGCGGGACCGCGCGCTCGGCCAGTCCATTGCTCTGTGTGGTATTCCGGGCTGCTGTGTAATGACGAAAGTTCCAACTTCAGTACACAAAACTCCTCGGGAACTCTAGCACTGGAGAACTGCTGCCGTTGTCCGACTGCAGGCTGACGGGACCCGAAGGGAGGCAAAGTGGCGGTGCAACTTCTTGCGATGACCGCGGAGGAAGAGAGGGAGTGGTGCTGGTCAACTTCAAACCAGCTGGAGTGAAGAAGTCGACAAGCAGCACCAGGAAGTGCTTTCCGTGCCACTCGAAGGAGTCGTTGCTAGCGCAGATCCATGGCAGGTCACAGCTGCTGCTGCAGGAGCGGCCTGCCGCTTGCTTTGGAGCAAGGCTGTTGCAGGTGGGGACGCGGAGAACCTATCCGGCAGTAGCGAGGCATTCTTCTGGCCGAGAAAACTGGCTCTGAGCGATGGAAAGGGTCGCCTCGGCCCCCGGAATGCCACGAGAGCGTTTTCGAAGGGTGGTTCCCGTAGTGCTTCGGGCACCACCCAACTTGTGCCCCCTTATCACAATCACACCATCACGCAGCACCAACTCGTCAAGAACCAATAAGTAAGCACCGCTGCGGGGCCGGCAGGAAGAGAGCGGTTCTGGCCAACCCTGCTTGATGATCGCGGCCCAGCTGCTGTACGAAGCGGTCTGCCGGCGTGTCTCGGCTAGGGACTTTCAACTGACCGGAGGGCACGATGTTCACGCTCAGGACTATCAGCAGATCGGACGTCCTCGTACGGATGCTGGGTTGTGGATGAGAGAGGCGCCCGGACAGCGTTCCGCAACAACCATGTCCTTGCCCTTGCGATAAACCACTGTGAAAAAGTGAAGCGTTGTAAGCTGGAGCAATCATGCTCGCTGGAGCCGGGAGGAAGGCCCATGTGTATTGGCTTGCCTGAGGATGGTGACCAAGGCTGTTGGTCCGTCTCGACAGTGATGCAGTTGCCCAGGAATATAGTCTTTGAATTTGGTTAGCTTGGAAAGAACAACCGCCAAGCAGTTCGATTCCTCAATCTGGCATAGTTTTGTTCAGCGGTTCGTCATTTGTGGCGGGATGCGTAGGACAACAGGCAGTTTGCACCCCGTCATGGAATCGGCAAGCAGCGCGGCCCCGAGGCCAAACTTAGATGCATCCACGCGTGAGAACGATGGGGCACTGGAAGTCGAAGTAACTTCAGCGTTGGCAACATGATCAGCTTAGCATTGAGGGTGTCAAATGCTCGCTGGTGCTGCGGGAACCAGGCCCAGGCAGTGTCCTTTTTCCACCAGATTCCCGCAGAGGTGCACTCAGTTCACTCAGGTCGGGATGAACTTCCCAGTAGTTGACCATAGCCCAAGAGCGTCTGCAGAGCCAGGCAACATCCACAGCGCAGGCATCTCGTAATCGCGGCCGTCTTCTGCGGGTCAGGCTTCAGCCCCGATGCCGTGAAAACATGCCCACGTAGGTGACCTCAGGGACCCGGAATCGCACGTTTTCGGGTGAGCTCAGGTGAATCTCCCGGTCCACGCTGCAGCACCCTGCGAAGGTGCGTCGTGCTCAGCGACATCCATCCCATAAACCGAGGATGTCGACGACAATGATGGCACAGCCCGGAAAGTCCAAGCAAACAGTTGTTCCATGGTCCTCTGGAAACACCTCACTTCAGAGTTGATCCCAAACAGGCATGCGGAAGAAGCGATACCCTGCCGAAAGGTTGTGGCTGAAGGTTGTTCAGGAGTTTGCGAGGAACCGCTCGTCAAGAGTGAATATGCCAGAACGAACTCTTGCATCAAGAACCGAGAACCCGTGGCAGGGCCGACTGGCAGCAACTTCCTCCACCGTACGCATGGGATAGTGGCGGGCGCCTGATGGCCAAGTTCAAGTCTTGGGGTTGATGCAGATCCGTAGTTCGGCTCTTGTCCTTCTTTGCAGCAACAACCATAGTCGCAACCCATTGGTGTAGGCCGTAACGGGCGCCAGGATGCCCGTGGCCCACGCAGCTCGCGAAGAGCAGACTCGACCTTGCCCTCATAGGCAAAGGACACCCGGTGCGGGGGACGGACGACTGGCGTAACGTACTGATCGATGGCAATCTTTGAGCTGCACGCAACCTCCCCAGCTTCGAGTCAAACCGGTCCGGGAACTCAGCCAGCGGATCCAGGGGGTGCCTCAACCAAGGTGACATCGCTGTGGAAACGCACCAACCCGAGTCCTGGCAGGCCTCCACGCCTACAGGGGACACATTTACTGTCCCTGCAGGAAGAAAGAGAGGGGCCGATGGCCGACCGCACGTGCAGTGGAGAGTGACCTTCCCCACAGGAACAAGCCACGCCGCCCCCATAGGCACGCAGAACAGCACTGTCTGTGGAAACATGCTCATTATTTTCTTATCTTGTTAAACAGGCGTGTAGACATAAACGTTGGCAGTGCACCAGTGTCCATAAAAACATAAGAACATAGAAAATTAGGTGCAGGATGCCATCAGCCTTCGAGCCTGCACCGCCATTCAATATGATCATGGCTGATCATCCAACTCAGTATCCCGTAACCTGCTCTCTCCATACCCTCTGATCCCTTACGCCACAAGGCCCACATCCACTCACTCTTAAATATAGCCAATGAACTGGCCTCAACTACCCTCTGTGGCAAGAGAGTTCCAGAGACACAAAACTACACCACTCTCTGTGTGAAAAAAGTTCTTTCTCATCTCGGTCTTTAAAGGTTTTCCATTCCCCCTTATCCTTAAGATGTGACCACATTGTCCTGGACTTCCCCAACCTCGGAACAATCTTCCTGCATCTACCTGTCCCCACCCCTTAAGAATTTTGTAAGTTCTATAAGATCCCCATCTCAATCTCCTAAATTCCAGAGAGTTAAACCGAGTCTATCCCAGTCTTCTCAATAAGACAGTCACTGACATCCCAGGAATCAGTCGGTGAACCTTCACTGCACCCCTCTATGGCAAAATGTCCTTCCTCAGATTTGGAGACCCAAAACCTGTACGCAATACTCCATGTGTGGTCTCACCAAGACTCTGTACAACTGAATAGAACCTCCCTGCTCCTGTACTCAAATCCTTTTGCTATGAACAGCTAAATACCATTTTCGCTTTTTTTACTGCCTGCTGGCACCGCATTGCCTACTTTCAATGACTGTGTACCATGACAAACCCAGGACTCGCTGCATCTCCCCTTTTCCTAATCGCCACCACCATTTAAATAATAATCAATAAAACGTGTCCACATAGCAGAGAAGGCCGTGCCATTCACCCGTGATTTGGACGGTCGGGCCGTTATACATCCAGCCTGCACCTCGCAAGGAAAAACACCTCCAGCTCGCTCTGCGAAGATTCAGGGTCAGAACGGGGGAAGATCATCGTGCTGCAGATACGAAACAACAACGGTAATCATCACGTGTCAGATAACGAACGGCTTCTGCTGTGGCTGGGCACAGTTCCCACGGGAACGGCAATGTGGCTGAAAAGTGCCGAGCTTGGTTGCAAATGTTACAGGTTTCCCAACGCAGGGCACACATAAAACGGAGAGAGACCAAAGTTACAATTTGGGACACCGTTGAGGCGGTTCTGGAGCCCAGCAGCAGTGTTCCCTCTGTCCGCCGAGAGCACTGTACTGGGGACCAGCTTAGAACGGCTGTGTGGACCACATGGTCAGGTATAGCGAGGAGACAGCCCGGCTAAACGAGAGGCATGCAGCGCCTCATGCAGTGTCAGATCAGGCTTACTATTACGCAACAGCTCGGAGCGCAGCTTTCGTCCCGCAAACCAAAGACCAAAAAAATCACGTGTTCAAGGCATCGGGGTCAGGTCCACGTAGGTTACATCGGCGAGCTCAACTGGCGCAACGCGGCCACAAAAATTGTCAATCAGACTCCCCAGGGTTCTGTCGTCTGGAGAACAACTAAAACGCTCCAGAATGTGATAGTGGGAAGTCGCACAATATCGTCGTAAAACTTAGCATTAAGCATCGGGGTCAGCAGCACTCTCACCATGTCCATAACTAACGCCTCCGAAACGCTCGAGCCCCTCCGAACAAGCCAAGTTAAGCAGCAGGGATGCCTTGACAGCGGGCCAAGCAGGGTGGGCAATGCAACGTAATGCTCAAAGTCCCGTCGGAACACACTCCATCGATGAGTGATGTCCGCATCAAAAGAACCAGGACGTCAGGCTTACGGCCAGGCCAGAAGCCCATCGTTGAAGCAGGTGGGGGGGGGTACTGGGACTAATGAAATAAAACGCGAAATACCAGAGACAAGAGGAACTACCCTTCTGACGACCCATGAAGATAATACTACGATGTCTTTAAGGTCTTAAGTACTTTTTATTAAACACACGCAACATAGCCCGAGGCTTACTTGTCTGTCACGACACCAGAGAGGGAGCTAGGGGCGTTGCGGTTACAATCATACTGATCTGCTGGGGGAGTGGTTAAGCATGGACATCATACTAGCATTAAAGGTGTACACACAAGCATCTACAACCGGACCCTGTGAGAGAAAGACAGAGAGAGAGAGAGGGAGAGGGGAGAGAGAGAGAACGGAGAGAGAGACAGTGAGATAGAGAGAGAGGGAACGGAGAGAGAAACCGAGAGGGCGACAGAGAGAGAGATAGAGAGATAGAGAGGGGAGAGAGAGAAGACAACAGGGAGAGAGTGAGAGAGCAGTATGAAGAGGATAGATAGAGGGACACACAGAGAGAGAGAAAGAGAGAGAGAGAGAGACAGAGAGTTTTTTGTCATGTGCAAACAATTAAATTCATTGCTTTGGCGCAGCACAACAAGATATTGTATAAAATTCCGACAGAATAGTGTGTCCATATATCATAGAATATATAATATAGATCTCACTTTATCCCTCATAATATATATAGATAATGATATGAGGGTTAAAGTGATTAAACCCAATTAAAGAAAGGAGTTTAAAGATAATTCAAAACAGAGAGGGCTGGAGATAGATTCTGACACAGCAGGGTCTGAAGGTTGCCAGACCCATCCATGAGTCCTTGAGTAAGGAGAGATGCATTGTAAACAGCTATAGAAGGGGAGTTGATGTAGAGAGATCCCTATCATGAAAGGAGTGATGGATGGGACACCTTTCACTATAAGCTTAGGCATTAGTACTAGACATAGGAAACTGAGAGGGTTTCACTAGAGGTGAGTAAAAACTGCCAGGTTCATCGAGCAATTGAGCATGCTTAATAGAATATAATGAATATTACAACACACCCCTGTCAAGAATTGTTCATTACCAAAGAACATGTTTTGAACATAGCAATGTATGATATGGGAGGTGCGAGGGAGTACGGTGGGAGGTACCTACAGATTGTGCACCTCCGACCCTGATTGAGAAGGGACCGGAGGAGATTGAAATAAGATTTTGTGTATAAAGGGGATGGATCTCTCTGGCTTCGTGTGTCTCGAGTTGGAGAGGCCAACCGTTCAGTCAGACTCGAAAAATAAAGAAATCTCTTGCTTCCTGGATTTAGTCTTTTTGATATTAACTTGTGAGCAAAAAGGGTAACTCACAAATTGAAGGCTCGTCCGCGGATCGCCACTCCGGCTGCTTGGTGGAGGCAAGAAGGATGGAATACTATCTCTCTATGATTTCAAGCAGTCCAGTTAAATCTCCTTGCTTAGCCTGCAGCATTTGATCTAGTGAATCGCTGGAAAAGACTCGGATAGCAAGAGAGGGGTGTAAGTCAATACCTACGGGAACAGTCGAGTGAAAATTCTTGGTGTCACAGGACCCAGAAAGAATCAAACGACTATTAAAGGTATTTACCTGTGCATACCGGGGTTTGAACGACGGGAATGTCCACAAGGTCTGGGAAACCGAACGGGAGGAAGTAAGGTCCAGGAACTGATGGAGGCTCATACTTAGCTATGGATCCTAACAATATATTCCGCCCGATCGTCCGCTTGGTGGCAATGTTGTGAATGGAGGAAAAACACCCGGGTAAGAAGTAAAGGTAAGCTATTTCCACTCACTCATATGTGGGGTTTAGGTAACTTTAAAAAGGAAATGAAAAGTTTTATTGGGAAAGCCCTCTTGGTACTGGCTAACAAAAAGAATCATTCCTAGGGCCAAAATTGTTTTTAGAAAAATATGTAAGTTTGTTTCGAAACTAATGTTCATTGAAGTAAAAAGGAACTAAAGTAAAGGTTGTGGTATAAAGATAACCCCCTTTTTTTTTTTTACGAAAGAGAAATTTGGTAATAAGTTGATAGGTTTGGTTGCTGGGGATCCATGTTTGTAAGGGTGTCTGGGTAGTGTTCCTTTATAGGAATTGTAGCAATTGGGGATAGTGTTTATTTGTTAAGGTAACGGACAACGCTTTGTATCATCGCAACTTATAAAAGTGAATTGGAAAATGTAGGGTGCTGGCTTCATAGATTTCTTTACATAAAGTTAATTTGGAAAATTGAGTATTTCTATGTAATTTAAAACTAGGAATGGGGAGATTTGGGAATTGAATGGAATGGTTTAACAAACATGAGAAATAATTATACTTCTGAACAACAAGCAGCATAGTATGTTTGTTTAGATAAACATTCAGTTGGAGAAGGGTAATAAAATAAATGGGGCCCAAAAAAAAAAAGGAAGTGGCAGACACTGAGTGTCAATAAGCGAATTATGTTTACTTCGATAAGAAATGACAGATTGGTCAGAGAAAGGAAAGGGGTTCTACAGAGATTAAGCCGAGCATAAAAATATCCCGATTACAGCACGCAAATTGGAGTAACCAAACAAGAATGTGTGATAGATCTCAGGTATATAACAATCACAGGGAATCAGAGAATCCGTTCCCAAGGGACAGAATTATCGATACGGCTTTTGAAAATCAGCAGAACAAGGACGAACTTCCGACGGTGTTGTTTACAAAGATTAAGGAAGAATGTCCAGCAGTCATGCGGATAGACCCTGATACACCGCAGGTTCACATTGTAGAAGGTTATAATTTGTAACAAAATCATGGCAAAATATATAAGAAATTGGAAAAATTGGGAAGTTTGGAATTAGGAAACCATTGATAATTCAGTTTGTTTAACAGAGGCTTTCAAAAGTAAATAGTGAAGAAGGAAATGATGGAGAAACAGAAGGGAAAAAGCAAAAATGATGTAGCAAGCATTACTAGCAAGTAGTATGAGGACGAGGAAAGTGAATGTGAGGGGACGAGAAGTTGGGGTCCCCGAAAACAAGTGAAACAAAGGATCAGATGGATGGGTACATCGGGGCGCACCCGCTGTGTTATTATGTACAAGGAGGGTCAAAAACAGTTAGGGAAGTGTCCTAAGTAGGAGACGACGGGAGGTAGCAGTCTATCAGCATTCTGAGAAATATGAGGGGATCGAGGGATCCTGCCCCTGGGTGTATGGAATACACACTGGAACCTCTGTAAATTTGAAATTAGGACCGCCAGGGAGTAGATTATGAAATTTTATGGTAGATTCGGGAGGCAAAAGATCGAATTATACACTAAGGTACCATAATGAATGAAATTTGAGTAAAAAACAGGTTTAAATACTCAGGGGTAAAGGGAAAGTGAAGACAATACCCGAGGTAGAAGGCGTGGTGTCAGAATCATAATGAGAATCGGGAAAACTATTGAAGAATAATCAATCTTGGTTACTCCAGGCAGGGATAAATTTGATGGGAGAGACTACTACAAATCCAATTAGTGAATGGGAACAGCCCCCGTAGAGGGGGACAATAATAGTCCAATTGTAAGTAAATAGACCACGGTAACAGGGAAAATAACCCGGCAGGTGTGGGCCAAAGAGAGGAAACCGGGGTGTCAGCAAGTATTAATTGCCCATCCTTGAAACTAGCTTTAAAAAAGTGAGAAGTAGCGGGTAAGCAATATCCAATATCTATGGAAGAAGGAGAGACTTCAGACCAATTAATAGAGAACTTACTAAAGGACGGTATATAGAGAGTTGGTAATGTCCCCATATAACTACCCCCCTACTCCCTCCGTAAGGAAAACCGATGGACGTTCAGATTGGTCCAGGATCTCAGGGAAATGAAATAAGGTAGGTTAGAACTTCCCACACCCGTGGTCCCTGAACCCTATACCATATATGGGACGGATACCCCCGAATATCATCACAATGTTTTCATTGTGGTCGAATTTAAAAAGACGCTTTTTGGAAGCTTGTATTGGGTCCCCCTGGCTGAAGAGTAGCAGGGACCTTTGTTAGCGTTTGAATGGGAAAAACCCAGATAAGGACCCAAAGGAAACATCATTTATTCGGTGGACTAACATCCCTCCGGATTTACAGAGTCCCCAACCTGATTTGGACAAGATCTATTAGAACAAAGTCATTAGAGGACGTACCCGAGGACGTGAGATGATACACAGCTGTTTCATTGTTATTGGACGATTTATTACAACTAAAGTAAGACATTGAGTTTAGAATAGAAAAAGAAGGCAATCGAGAAGAGGAATAAAAGAGGGAAGCAATGTGGGTGGATAATTGATTAGTCACTGCTTTAGAAAGAAATGAGCGTTTTGAAAAAGGATAAGAAAATGTTGTCAGGTAACAACAGACCAGGTGAGAAAATTCTGAAATAAGTGATGCACCGACAACACAATGTGAGTCCTATTAGACAGAGCAAATAACAGAGGCCAGAGTCTTCGTCCTGCCAATAATAAAGTTATTTGGGAGAGATGTTTACCCCCTTCGAAATGCCTCGCTATCGAGGGAAGTGAAATTAAATCTGGAGATCTTAAAGCCCAGACAACTAGTAATGAGATAGGTTTAAGTGGATAAGAGTGTTTGGGGGGATGTGAAAACAGGTGACGATAATCATGAAATAGATAATAATTAATAATATAATATAATAATTAATAATATAATAATAGTTATGAATAATAATAAGTAGAAAGATAATAATTAAAATAATTGATCTTAAATAATATTATATAATATAAATTGTAGAGAACCATGGCTATTGAGATATAAGGAACTTGGAAAAAGAAAGTTATTAAATACACCTATTGCTATGCCTGGCGGCCGCGAGTAATAAAAAGATAATAGCAGAGCTGCCGGTGAAATTAATCTATGAAGTTAAGGCCGATTGCGGCGCAGAGTGTTGATATGTATATAAGGTAGGATGAATTTTTGCCTGTATTGTTCCATCACAATGAGATGCCAGTGTGAGGAAGAGACAATTGTAAATATCTTTGGAAAGAGATGCCACATGACGTCATGATGGGTATCAAGGTGTAAAGAAATTTTTTGTTTTGTCAGCAGCAGGCATAAAATATGGTCGAGTACTATCTTAAAGAAGTAAAGCTATAGCGCAGTTGGATCAAATTAGAACTTGCTGCATTCCTTGCTTTGGCAGCTCAATTGGCAGAAATTAAGCTTTAAGAGGCAGCATATTACAGTGTAAGTCTGGCATATGTTTTGGCAGCAGTATGGAAAACAGAAAGGCTTTGTAGAATAGCAACTAGGAGACCTCCCAAGCGAAAGGGTAGTCAGTGACCCCTATTGGAATGGTAGTTTGGGTTATCTTATATGGGAAGGGTGAAGGCACTCCAACCTTGAGGGAGGTGATGTAAATCCTTGATGAAGCTTTAATTTACTGGCAGTGTCCCGTTGCCCTTACAGAATTAAAAGCGAAAGTATTTTGACGTCAAAGTCCCGCCACTTGACAATTCCAATTACATGCTTGTAGAACGGCCGGCGACTGGGTACTGGTCAAATAATGGGAAGGAGGTTAGAAACTCCAGCCCAGGTGGACCTCCCCGGTTACCTATTAATAGCTGGTGTGACAATCCGAACAAGCAAATACGAACAAAAGAGAAAAGGGTGGACCCACGCGATCCGGGTTAAAGGACCCCGTCGATCCACCGTTCCGCGAGGAGAACATTGGACGGTGAATGCTCTGAAGTAAAACCCGAGACAGTAATAATTTTTAAAAAAAAAGCTATGAATTTGTATAACTGACAGTAATAAAGGACAGTCGATCGTGGTATTTTTTGCTTTGAAGATTAAATTTGTGGAAAAGGTGATTAATAATTTGATCAGGTTATCATCCTTTCCAATAGATACAGAGGGGTAATAACCAATCATTTACCTATCATTCCATGTGAACAAAGTAGGCCAGACCGAAAGACTAGAAACATTTGTAGAAGAGGTGGGAAATGAGTATTTGAGCATTGGGGACATATAGGGGGTTATATAGGAGACGTTTGGGGCCGTTACCTCCCATGGGAGGAGAGATGGGTTTGTGTAAATTAGTTTTCCCTTCCAGATCATAAAAGGGGCAATATAAAACGAAGGAGGAAGTAATAAAAGATGGTTACTAAGGTAGTAATTCACTAAGAGCCTCCTTCCCCTCCCCCACATACTCACCTCAAGTGCACCAACACTGTAAACGAAGAAAATCAAGAAGCAATCGAAATCCCCTGAAGTAAGAAAAAACCTTTTGTGGACTTGGCCACTTAGCTGGGAACCCTGATTTAGACTAACTGTTGGGTCTTCGGATGACCGCTGATGAATTCACGCTGGCCCATAGGAGAGGGGGATCCATTGTTGAAATAATGGGACCTGATGGGTGTGGAACCTACAGTTAGGACAAGACACGATTATACCCCAGTATGGTCCCTGACAGACGACTCCGGTTCGGACTGAGTGTATCGCTAGCCCTTGGCTAAAGGATGCCGTCCTAGTAGGCAGCATGCCCCTTGCCACGCATCGTCATCCCAGTGAGCCAAGATCAGCCCCGATTGCGCCAAGGAGACCTAAATGTTCCCAATCTAAAGAAAACGGAAAAACTGCACTAATCTGGGGTATAATGACTGATTGGAATGGGAAACGACTGGACTATGGACCTGCACCGGACACACCTCATAAAATCAAGGAGAATCTCGGTGTTGCGAAGACATCTGGGAACAAGAGTTACCCAATCTAGTTGGAACCAGCCCCTTGAATGACTGTTTATGGAGTATTGCCGGACACAAGGCATACTCGGTTTACTCACCGAATACAAATTGGAGCGGAGGACTTTGACTTTATTGGACTGGTACCAACCGGATTTTTTCCATGTGTGAAACACTTCGGAAGTTAAGGGCTTCTGCGTAGTGAACACCCTGTATTTGTACACCTATATCGTAATAAGAGGAAAATAACATTTTAGAATGGAAGAAGATGATGGCACCCGCAAAGAATATCATCCATCATACTATGGACCTGGACACTTGGCACAGGATGGATCCTGGGGCTAGCCGAAACCCCGTATATCATGTTAAATGCATATCATAAGACTTTTAGGCATACTGGAGTATATTCCAACCAAAACTGCGGTGCACTGGAGATGCTGGCAAAGGCAGCAGACATCAGAAGAGAGCAAGCAATATACCAGAACCGTTGCCCAAGATTACCTCCTGCAGAAGAAGGAAGGGTACTGGTGAAATTCACCCTCTCAAATTGCTGTCTAAAAACATCGAATGACAATGGACTAGGATAGTGTGATGACATAATCAGATGAATCTGTAAGTGGCAAGCATTATCCAATAGCAAAAGTGGAATTCGGATATGGGAACCCGACGGTTGTGGATTCGCATCCTCGGAGGAACATGGTGGGAATACGTTGGGACTCGTGTGTTTCCAAGTGCAAGAGGCTGGAACTGATCGTTATCCCCTGTTGCTTCCCTTGTTTTTAAACTTATTAACCAGAGTCCAAGTCAGATGCAGGCGGTAGTCGTGCCTATGGGAGAGAAAGGGTAATACAGTAAAGTAATGAATAATCGGTACCAGGGAAGGTCCAGGATCCACATGTAAGAGGAATTCGGACAATGTTACTTCAATTTATGAAGCGTTAAGGAGCTAGAAATTGAGGTTTAGATCAAAGATGCGTACAAAAGAAAAAGTAGGGATTGTGAGGATAAAATTATTAAAGCCCCACTATTGTAAAGGCCTTTAAAGAGGATTGTAGAACCGATAGAGGCCATTGAAGAAGATTCTGACACAGTTGTGGACAAGTTACCAGAACCGTCTAGATATAGGATTGGATACATTGTATAGCGGTAGAAGGAGTGAGGTAGACAACTCCTATCAGTATAAAGGGAGTGATTGATGCACCCTTGATGTCAGAATAGCTAGCTTTAATACTGATATAGAGAGAACTAGTAGAGATTCAGTTGGAGGTGACGGCAAAACTAGGGTAGTCAATTGGTACATACTGAGCATTTGCATAATAAAATAAATGAATATAACAACACACCCCTGTCAAGAAACTGCTCATTACCATGCACAAGTCAAGGACATGCATGTATGAGTGTGGGGTACTTACCTACAGACTGTGCAACTCAGTGCACCTGATTGGAGGAGGGGCCAGAAAAGTTGAGGAAATGTAGCAATTTGTAGTATAAAGGGGTTTACCTTTCTTACTTACGGTGTGTCTCAACTTGGGAGGAGGGCACCTCGACTAGCAGACTCGCAAATAAAGAATTTCTCTGTTTCCACGATTTATCTCTGAGTATTGATTTGAGCAAACTGCATATCTCACTTACAAAAATCCGAACCTCTAACTCACCACTCAGAGAGTGTGTTAGCTGTGTTGGAATGAGCTTCCAGTGGGAAGTTGTGAGGCAGGTTTGAGTTTTTAATCATTTAAAAATGAAATGGATAAGTATATGAGACGGGAAAGGAATGGAGGGTATATGGTCTGAATCAGGTAGAAGGGTACAGGTTGAGAGTAAGTGTTCGCATGGGGGGGGGGGGGCGGACTAGAGAGGGCCGAGATGGAGCCTGTATTCCGTGTCTTGTAATAGTTACTAATAGGTTATATGGTTATAGAGAGGAAAAGAAAGAGGCATAGAGAGACATGAGGGAGAGGGAGAGAGTCTAGAGAGGGGAGAGGGTGAGAGGGAAAGGCAGAGAGAGAGAGAAAGAGGGGAAGAGGTAAGAAGTGAGATAGGGGAGGGGGAGAGAGAGAGTGCAGGAGAGATGAGGCCCTGAGAGAGAGAGGGGGAAGAGAAGAGATGGAGAGAGATGTGGGAAGAGGATAGGCAGAGAGAGAGGAGAAGAGAGAGGAAGAGGGGAGAGAGTAGGAGAGGACAGCGAAAGAGAGCAGATGAGGCGGCGCCGAGATGAGCAAGAGAGAGGGGGTAAATGAGAGCAGAAAACCGGCCTGCAGGAGGCCACACATTAAGTTGAGTTATATGAGGATTAAAATGTTTGGGAACCGCCTTGTGCAAGCTCGCTTCGCTGCTTGCATTTAAAAGTGGAAGTCAATAGCATGACTGGCTTCATTGCTGCGCGTCCCCCGCGAGCAATGGCACACTTTTTTCCCTCACCTGGATTAACT
>JAVHYY010000587.1:0-48822 GCA_035221665.1 Okamejei kenojei | reverse complement strand
CTCATTGAAAGTAGCATGCAGGTGCAAGCAGACAGTGAAAAAAGCGAATGGTATGTTAGCTTTCCCATAGCAAAAGATTTGAGTAAAGAGCAGGAGTTCTACTTTCAGTTTGTACAGGGCCTTGGTGAGACCACACCTCTGGAGTATTGCGTGCAGTTTGGTCTCCAAATCTGAGGAAGGCATTATTGCTCATAGAGGAGTGCAGAGAAGGGTCACCAGACTGATTCATGGGATGTCAGGACTGTCCTTATGAAAAAGACTGGATAGACTCGGTTATACTCTCTGGAATATTAGGAGATTAAGAGGGGATCTTATAGAAACTTACAAAATTCTAAGGGTTGGACAGGCTAGATGCAGGAAGATTGTTCCCGATGTTGGGAAGTCAGGACACAGGGGGTCACGCTTAAGGATAAGGGGGAAATCCTTTAATGACTCCGAGATGAAGAAAGACTTTTTTCACACAGAGAGTTGGTGAGTCTCTGGAACTCTCTGCCACAGAGGGTAGTTGAGGCCAGTTCATTGGCTATAATTATAAGATTGAGTTGGATGGGCCCTTGTCTAAGAGTGATCAGAGGGTATGAGAGAGAAGGCAGTACGGGATACTGAGTTTGGATGAACACCAGTGATCATATTGAATGGCGGTGCGAGGCTCGAAGGTGGCTGAATGCCTACCCTTGCACCTAATATTCTATGTTTCTATTTTCTATGTTACCGATGAATTGGAGTGGGGACTTGTTTTATTGGACTGGTACAACCTGGATCTTCCTGTTAAACCCCAAAGAAGGGCCGGTCGTTAGGAACACCTTATTTGATGACCTATATCGGAAAAAGAGGAAAATAGACATTGAGAAGGGAAGAAATGAAGACGGCCACCAGCAAGAATCATCTCATACTACGGACCAGCCACCTGGGCCACAAAGATGGATCCTGGCTACCGGAACACCAGTATACATGTTAAAAACCCGGATCAAAAGCTACCGCAGTACTGGGAGGTAATTACCACCAAACTGCGGGGGAGATACTGCATAAGCAGCAGACGCAGATGAGACAGCGCTATAACCAAGACAGGTTAGCCCTAATTAGCTCCTGGCAGAAGAAGGATGGGTATGCCGGGAAATTCAACCTCTCTAATTGCTGTTTTAACATCGATGAAATAATGGACAGTAGCAGTGGATGGACAAATCAGAAGGATCCGGAAGTTGGACACACTGTTCCAATACAAAAGTGGAATTCGATTATGGAACCCAATGGTGGGTATTCCATCCTCGGAGGAACATGGTGAAGAACGGTGGGGATTTGTGTTTCTATGTGCAGGGCTGGACAGATCTTTATCCCCCTGTTGTATCTCTTGTTTTAGGAAATGATTATACCAGAAGTATGTCAGATGCTGGCAGTAGACATGCCTATGGGAGAGAAGTGGGAAATAACAAAAAAATGATATGCCGGCCAGGGGAAGTTTATGAATTACAGGAGGAGAAGGTTAGGACGATGTACGTCAAGTTCGAATGAAGGAACTTAAAAATGAGGGTTTAAACAGTTGGTAATGCGTAGAAAAGAAAAAGGAGGATTGTGATGGATAAAGTGATTAAACCTATTAAAGAAAGGAGTCTTTAAAGAGAATTCAAACAGAGAGGGGCTTGGAGAGAGGATTCTGACACAGCATGTCTTGAAGGGTTGCAACCCAACCTGATCCTTGAGTAAGAAGAGATGCATTGTTATACAGCTAGAGAAGGAGTGATGTAGAGAGGATCCCTATCAGTGGAAAGGAGTTGATGGATGGGACCCCTTGGTCACTATAGCTTAGCTTTAGTACTGATAAAGGAAAACTGAGAGGGTTCACTAGGAGGTGAAGTAAAACCTGGGCCAGTTCCATGAGCAAATTGAGCAGTGCTTAATAGAATAAAGAATATTGCAACACAACCCCTGTGTCAAGAAATTGCTCATTACCATGAAACATGTTTGATGAACAGCAATGTATGATATGGGAGTGCGAAGGGATGTACGGTGGGGGTACTTACAGATTTTGCACCTCCGACCTGATTGGAGAAAGGTCCCGGAGGTAGATTGAATTAAGATTTTGTTATAAAGGGGATGATTCTCTCTGGCTTCGGTTGTGTCTCGAGTTTGAGAGGCACCCGGTCTGCAGACATCGTAAAATAAAGAAATCTCTGCTTCCATGATTTAGTGCTTTGTGTATAATTGAGAGCATAAAGGGTATCTCACACCTGCATGCCTACTTCATTGACAGAGTACCATGACACTGAGGTCACCGTGTCATCTCGCCTTTTCACTAATCAGTCACCATTCAAATAATAGTCTACTTTTCCTGTTTTTGCCACCAAAGTGGATAACCTCACATTTATCCACATTATAACTGGCAACTGCCATGCATTTGCCAACTCACCCAGTCTATCAAGTCATCTTGCACCTCCTAGCATCCTCCTCACAGCTAACACTGCCCCCCAGCTTTCGTGTCCATCCGCAAACTTTCGAGATGTTTGCATTTAATTCCACTCGTCCAAATCATTAATGTATATTGTAAATAGCTGGGGTCCCAGCACTGAGCCTTGCAGCACCCCACTAGTCACTGCCTGCCATCGTGAAAAGGACCCGTTCATTCTTACTGTTTGCTTCCTGTCTGCCAGCCAGTTCTCTATCCACATCAATGCTGAACTGCCAATACCGTGTGCTTTAAGTATGTATACTAATCTCTTGTGTGGGACTTTGTCGAAAGCCTACTGAAAGTCCAGATATAACATAGGAGCCGTTGGAAGAAGAGGAGGAGGGGGAGGAGCAACACCCGACCGGTAAGGATAAAAATCCAGCGCGGGGCTTGTTTTTCCAGAGGCCCACAGGAGCCGTTGGAAAAGAGGAAAAAAAAAGGCGAAGCGAGGAGCGACACCCGACCGGTAAGGATAAAAATCCAGCGCGGGGCTTGTTTTTCCAGAGGCCCACAGGAGCCGTTGGAAGAAGAGGAGGAGGGGAGGAGCGACACCCGACCGGTAAGGATAAAAATCCAGCGCGGGGCTTTGTTTTTCCTGAGGCTCACCCAAATCCATAACATCCATTTGGAGAAGTGGGTTTTTTTTTTGAGGAAGCCGCTGATTGGTGGAAGAGGACCGAGGAAGCAGCTGATTGGGTGCTACCCGGGTTTAAACAATTTACATTTCTGCCCTTCTGGGAGTTAGGGATTCTGGGATTTTAGGGATTCCTGGGAGTTATGGATTCAGATTTAGTAGAAAAGTTTAAAGGATATGTTTTTTGTGTTTTTTTTAATATTTAAACCAGATAATTTGGAGTAAGGAATGGCAAGTAGAGATTGGCCCCGTTGGTTATGTTGTCAGATCCTGCAAACCTGTGGGGAGATCAGGGAGATGGTCGGTGTCCCCTGGTGACTACGTTTGCAAGGAAGTGTGTCCAGCTGCAGCTCCTGGCAGACCGCATTGAAGATTGAACTGCGGCAGGAATTCAATACTGGAGCATCCACGATAGCTGAAAAAGTCGTGGATACACGTACAGTGAGTTGAGTCACAACCGCAGGCAAAAGTAAGAGGACAAGAAGGGAACGGGTGGCCAATAGCCAGCAAAGCATTAGTTCAGGTAGTGCAGGAGTCCCCTGCGGTCATCTCCGCTCCTAAAAGGTATATACCATTTTGGATACTGTGAAGGGAGATGGGCTCATCAAGGAATGCAGCAGCAGCCAGGTTCATGGCACCATGGTGGCTCTGCAGCACTTGAGGGGGGAAAAAAGAGGGGAAGGGCAATAGTAAAAGGGGAGTCAATTGTCAGGGAATAGATAGGCGTTTCTGCGGCCGCAAACGCGACTCCAGGATGTATGTTGCCTCCCTGGTGCAAAGGTCAGGATGTCACTGAAACGGCTGCAGAAACATTCTGGAGGGGGAGGGTGAACAGCCCAGTTGTCGTGGTGCATGTTGGCAACCAACGATATAGTAAAAAAAGGGATGAGTCCTACAGGTGAATTTAGGAGCTAGGAGATAAACTAAAAAGTAGGACCTCAAAGGTAGTAACTCCAGATTACTACCAGACCACGGCCAGTCAGATAGAAATAGAGGATAATGCAAATGAATACGTGGCTTGAAAGTGGTGCAAGGGGTGGGAGTTCAAATTTTTAGGGCACAGGAACCATTCTGGGGGAGTGTGGGACCAGGTACAAACAGGACGGTTTCACCTGGAATGGAATGGAACCAATGTTCTTTGGGGGAGTTTTTAAAGAAGGAACTGCAGATAGCTGGAGTTCATTGGGTGATGTTTGCTTGTGCTAGTCGGGAGGATTTTAAACTCATGTGGCAGGGGATGGGTACAAGAGCAGAGAGGCAGGAGGGTGTAAAATGAGGATAGAATCATTAGGTAGCAAGGTAAAAGTAAAAGTAGGGCAGGCAAGACAAAACCAGGGCAAAAATCAAAAAGGGCACTTTTCAGCAAAATTGTATAGGGTTACGTGCGTTGTAAAAACAAGCCTGAAGCTTTTGTTGTCTCAATGCAAGGATCTTCGTATAAGGTGGGACGAGTTGAACGTGCAGAATAGATTATTAATGATTATGAATATAGTTGGAATCGGCACGAGACATGGCTCCAGGGTGACGTAAGGCTGGGAGCTGTACATCCAGGGATATTCAATATTCAGGAGGGATAGAGAGAAAGGAAAAGGAGGTGGGTAGCGTTGCTGGTTAGCGAGGAATTAACGCAATGGAAAGGAAGGACATTAGCTTGGAGATTGGATCGGTATGTAGAGCTACAAAACCACTAAGGGGCAGAAAAACGCTGGTGGGTGTTGTGTACAGGCCACCTAACAGTCGCAGGAGAAGTTGGGGATGGAATCACAACAGAAATTAGAAATGCGGCGACACGAGGCAAAACATTTATAATGGGGTGACTGCAATCTACATATAATATTGGGTTTAATACAAATGGCAGGGGTGCTGAAGAAGAGGATTGTTTGGAATGTATGCGGATAGTTTTTAATCTTAAATCACAATGTAGAGAACGCACGAGAGAGCAGGCTATTTTAGACCTGGTTTTGAGTTAATGAGAAGGGGTAATTAAGCCTCTTGTGTTGTACGTGCCCCCTTGGGCAAGAGTTACCATAATATGGTTGAGTTTCTTTCAATTAGGATGGAGAGTGACATTAGTTAATTCAGAACAATGGTGTCTGAACTTAAAGAAAGGTAACTTTGAGGGTATGAGAACGTGAATTGGCCAGATTGACTGCAATTAATTCTAAAAGGTTGACGTGGATAACACATGGAAGACATTTAAAGACTGCATGATGAACTACAAAAATTTTGTCATCCCAGTTTTGGCAAAAGAATAAATTGGGGAAGGTAGTGCATCCGTAGATAACAAGGGAAATCAGGGATAGTATCAAGGCCAAAGGATGAATGGCGTACAAAGTAGCCAGAAAAAGCAGCATACAGAGTGACTGGGAGAAATTCAGAAGACCAGCAGAGAGGACAAAAGGCTTAATTAGGAAAGCGAAAAATAGATTATGAAGAGAAAACTGGCAGGGAACATAAAATCTGACTGCAAAAGTTTTTATAGATATGTGAAGAGAAAGAGGTTAGTATAAAACAAAATGTAGGTCCCTATGCAGTCAGAAACAGGGTGAGTGTGGATCATGGAGCACAAGGATATGGCTGACCAATTGATAACTACTTTGGATCCGTCTTCACTAAGGAAGAGACAAATAATCTGGCCTGAAATAGCAGGGACTGTGGTTCAAAGGAGGAATTGAGTGAAATCCAGGTCAGTCGGAAGTGGTAAATTGAATAGATAAAAGGCCGATAAATCCCCAGGGACAGATAGGCTGCATCCCAGAGTACTAAGGAAGTAGCTTCAGGAAATAATGATGCATTAGTGATAAATCTTCAAAACTCTTAGAATTCTGGAGTAGTTCCTGAGGATTGGCGGGTTAGCAAATGTAACCCCTCTTTTTCTAAGAAGGAGGAGAGAGAAAACGGGAATTAACAGACCAGTTAGTCTAACATCGGTAGTGGGGAAACTGCTAGAGTCCATTAATTAACGATGGGAATAGCAGCACATTTGGAAAGTGGTGAAATACATTGGACAAAAGTCAGCAATGTATTTACGAAAGGTAAATCATGTCTGACGAATCTTGTGGAATTTTCGAGGATTAACTATATAGCGTGGATAAGGGAAACCAGTGATGTGGTATATCTGGACTTCCAGAAGGCTTTCGACAAGGTCCCACAGTAAGGAGATTAGTATACAAACTTAAAGCATACGGTATTAGGGGTTTCAGTATTGATGAGGATAGGAGAACTGGCTGGCAAACAGACCAAAGAGTAGGAGTAAACGGTTCCTTTTCACAAGGCAGGACAGTAACTAGTTTGGGTACCTGCAGGGCTCAGGCAGGACCCCAGCTAGTTTACAATATATATTTAATATCTGGATGAGGGAATTTGAAGGCAAAATCTCAAGTTTGCGGATGAAACTAACTGTGGGCCAGTGTTCGCTGAGAGGGAGGATGCTAGGAAGATAGCAAGGTGACTTGATTAGGCTGGGTGAGTGGGCAAATGTTTGGCAGATGCAGGATAATGTGGATAAAAGTGAGGTTACCACTTTGGTGGCAATAAACAGGAAAGCAGACTATATTTAAAATGAGCCGATTGATGAAAAGGGGAGATGCAGCGATGACCTGGGTGTGAGAGCGGCTCCAATTGGTGGAGTGCGCTGTCCTGTCCCGAGGGGCGGGGCTACGGCCCGACCATTGGACCCGCGGTCACATGGCGCAGGGGACCGGCTCTGATTGGCCGGAGGATATGAGGAGGCGGGACACTCTCCCATTGGCCACTGGTGCTGCCCATCAGTGTTGAGGGGCGGGCTGGTCGCCGGTCTCGTGAGGCGGGACGAAGCGTCGCCGCGAACGTACGGGGATGAGGGAGCCCCGCCCAGCACCCGGGAGCTCAGGTGGGAACAGCCGCCGCCTGCTCGGATCCCCTGCGTCCCTTTCACCACCCGCTCCTCGCCCACTGGTCCCCGAGTGCAGCGTCTCTGTCCTCCGTGTGCAGCGACCCCAGCGGCGAAGCCATGGCGGCACCATCTTTGCCCCTCGGTCAGCAGCGCTACCTGCGGCGGCAGAGTTTAGGTTATTGTCACTTGTAACCGAGGTTCAGGGAAAAGCTTTGTTGTTGCTGCTAACCAGAATCGTCAGAAAGGCAACACGTGATTACAATCGACCCATCCACAGTGTACGACACGGGATGAAGAGAATAACTTGAGTGTAAGACCTGTGTGACCCCAATGCAGAGACAAGTTCTACTCCCTGTATAAGGTCAAAAGTGATAGCAGCACAATAAGGCCATTCGGCCCATCAATTCCACTCCGCCATTCAATCATGGCTGATCTATCTCTTCCTCCTACTCCATTTGCCTCCCTTTCTCCCCATAACCCCGTGACACCTGCATCTCGTATCACACGGAGCCAATTTAGGAGAAGGACAAAGGACATTTATGTCACATACACCAATTGGTTTTTATGAAATTTGTCCATGCCAATGCAGCACATAGAAAATATAAGGCATAGCATTAAATAATTTAACATAAAACATAAAAAAAAATCCCCCCCCACAATGTTCCCTTATGAGGAAGGCACAAAGTCCAGGCCTCATCCGCAGTTCACCCATAGTCGGGCCTATTGAGACCTCCACAGTCGCCGCTACGGGGGCAATTGTTACAACAGACCCTTCTTCGCCGGGTGATGGTGCCCTGGGCGTTGGAGAAACACTCTCAGCGGCTCGGGTGCCCCTGTAACGGCCGCTTCCCTTAGCTAGAGACCGCGGCTTTCGACGCCAACAGGCGCGCCTGAATGGAGCTCTCCGAGAGATCACCTCTCGCCGAGAGATCCCCAGGCTCCTGATGTTAAAGTTCAGCGCCACAGGCCGTGGCCGGCCGTACACCAGCGACCCAGGCTAGGCAATCGCCCGCTCTGCGATGGCGCTCCAGCGCTGCGCTGCTGCAGAAGCCTTCGTCTGGGGGGGTCCCCCCAAGAAGCACCGCTCCAGGCCCGCTGGTAGGCCGCGAAGATGGGTCGACGGTGCAGCCTGGAGAAAGCTGCCTCTCTGACCAGGTATGGACCCTAGAAAGCAGTTTTCCCCTCTCCACCCCCACCCCCACATAAAAAAGGCTAGGACCTCCGATAAACAGACAAAATCAGTAACTAAAAATTAAAAATGAGAGAATAAACGGACAGCTGCAGGCTGGCAGTCATACCCGTACAGACGGGGCGCCTCCTATACCAGAAAGCAGGGGAGGTGCAAACGAGACCTAGGTACCCCTGTACATCAGTCACTGAAAGTATACAGCAGGTACAGCTGGCAGTAAAAGAAAGCTAATGGCATGTTGGCCTCCATTGCGAGAGGATTTGATTTTTGGAGCAAGGAGGTCCTAATGCAGTTGTACAGGTCCCTTGTTGAGACCCACACCTGGAGTATTTTGTGCAAATTTTGGTCTCCTAATTTGAAAGGACATTCTATCTTAATTGAGGGAGTGGCAGCGTAGGTTTCACCAGGTTAATTGCCGCAGGTAGACAAAAATGCTGGAGAAACTCAGCAGTGAGGCAGCATCTATGGAACAAAGGAATTCTTTCGCTTCAAGATGCTGCCTCACCAGCTGAGTTTCTCCAGCATTTTTGTCTAGCCTTCGATTTTTCCAGCATCTGCAGGTCTTTCTTAAACAGGTTAAATCCCCCCGGGATGGCGGGACTGACATATAATTAAAAAATGGGTCGACTGGGCTTGTATTTTGCTGAATTTAGAAAGAAGAGTGGGGATCTCATATAACGCACATATAAAATTATAAAGGATTGACAGGAAGGATGGCAGAGAAACATGGTCCCGATGTTGGTGGAATCAGGGTCACAGTTTAAGAATAAGGGGTAGGCCATTTGGGACTGAGAGAAGAAAAACGTTTTCACACAGAGAGCTGTAAATCTGTGGAATTCTCTGCCTCTGGACTCCCATCGCTATCTGCACTACACTTCCTTCCCACCCGATTGCTGTCCTGTAAGGACTCTATCCCCTACACCCAATTCCTGCCGCATCTGCACCCAGGGCATCGGAGATGTCCTCATTCATTAGAGAAAAAGGGGGTTCTTTCTCCTCTTGGACTGTAGATGAGGCTCACAACAGGGTCTCCTCTATAAATCCCGTAGCCTGCTCTCATTCCCCATCCCCCCCACTCGTAACAAGGATGGAGTCCCTCATGTCCTCAACCTTTCCACCCCACCAGCCATCACATACAACAGATAATCCTCCGACATTTTCACCACCTCCAACAGGATCCCACCACTGGACACATCTTCGCATCTCCTCCCCTTTCGGCTTTCCGCAAAGACCGCTCCCCTCCGTAACTCTCCCTGGTCACTTGTCCCTTCCCACCGCCCTCCCCTGGTACTTTCCCTTGCAACCGCAGGAAAAAATGCTACACTTGTCGCTTTAACTCCCCCTTGACTTCCTTCCAAGGACTACAAGCGGTCTTTTCCAGGTGAGGCAGAGGTTCACCTGCACTTTTCTCCAACCTCATCTATTGCATCCACTGCTCTAGGTGTCAGCTGCTCTAACATCGGTGAGACCAAGCATAGGCTTGGCGATCAATTTGCCCCACACTTCCGCTCAGTTCGCACTAACCAACCTGATCTCCCAGTGCCCAGACACCACTTCAACTCCCCGCCACATTCTGAATCCGACCCTTTTCTTCCCTGGGCCTCCTCCATGGGCAGAGTGAGTCCCATTGTAAATTAGAGGAGCACTCCTCATATTTCGCATGGCAGTTTACAACCCCAGCGGTATGAACAGTTCCCTTCTCCAATTTCAGGTATCCTTGCTTTTCTCCCCTCCTTCTCCTCCCCTTCCCAGCTCTCCCACAGCCTACTGTCTCTCCTCTTCCTTACTTTTCTATTCCTATTCATAATTTAATTGTAAAAATATGTTTAATCTGAGGAGTGGGACTGCCAAGGTAGTAGGAGAGTGAGGTATAACAGCTAGAGCGAGGGGGGCAGATGCGAGCGGGTGACAGAGGGAGAGATATTCTCTTGCAGCTGCGCGTCCCCACAGAACCCGCACCTCATCCGCAGCCAGGATCAAACCCGGGTCCCCAGCTGCCGAACCGTCACTGGACCGTCCCCGTCCCTCCGAGTGTCCCATTCACGCCCGGCGGGGCGGCCGGAGATGTCCGAGGCGTCCCCAGAACTGACGGACACCGGCCCTGGGGAGCAGCGGCAGCGCAGGCCCACAACCAGCGCGGAGAAGAAGCGCCAAACCCAAGCTCAACCTCGCTCCAACTCCCGAGGATCCCATTTCCCCGACGAGCCGGGGACCACCACCGCACTCTCTGCCGCCACCATCCTGAGCCGCCTGCCAACTTCCCCGGGTGCCGGGTGAAAGCCGAGCACAAGTCATCAACGGGGGGACAAAAAACGCTGCAGCAACTCAGCGGGACAGGCAGCATCCCCGGAGAAAAGGAATGTGTGACGTTTTCAGGTCAAGAACCATTTCTCCAGAGATGGATTGCCTGACCCGCTGAGCCACCACAGCACCCCGAGTGCATCCCCATCAATGAGCGGCGATCGGCACCCACCGGCGATCAGCTCCCGCAGGCACTAAGGTGGCCAACCGACAAGAGCCACTGCGGGAACAAGGTGAGAGGCGCAGCCGACGGTCCCCGGCCCGCCCAGGAATAGGCTCCCCGGAGCTGGAGCCGAGCCGGAGCCTGCGACCCCCCACGCTGGCTGCAAGTCCACGGGCTACCACCCCGCTTCAGGCCAGAGCCCCACCATCCAGGGCTGCCGACCAACCCGGTGGGACAGGCAGAGCTGAGTTGCAGCCAGTGCGCCCCCCCCCCCCCCCCCCCCCGGCACCGACTGCATGCCCGGGGCCACCACCGCCCCGCCAGCTCGGGGCCCACCCCGGACACCTCCGAAACGCCCCCGGACAGGGAACGGGACAACCCGGGAGGGGACCGGGAAGGTCCCAGCAGCAACTCAACAGTGCCCGCAGTGCCGGACACCCGGGCCCAACCACGGGCGAAACGCAAACCTGCACCCACGCAGCAGCACAGCCGCCGAGAATGTTTTATAGAGCGAGTGACCTTTGACCTGGGCATCGCGCAGTCAGAATACCAAAACTCGCTTATTCACTGGATGTTTTTCAAGACTAGATTTTCAATTTAGATTTAGCTCTAAGGCTAACGGAATCAAGGGATATGAGGAAAATGCAGGAACGGGGTAATTTAGATACTGGATGATCAGCCATGATCATATTGAATGTTAGTGCTGGCTCGAAGGGCTGAATGGCCTACACCTGCACCTATTGCCTGTTTACCTTCTCCCAACTAACAATGATCTATTCTACATTTTCCTTCAACTTACCAATTCCTTCCTTACCAATTAGGAAAAGGGGAGATGCAATGAGACCTGGGTGTCATGGTACACCAGGTCATTGAAAGTAACCATATAACCATATAAACCATATAACAATTACAGCACGGAAACAGGCCCTCTCGGCCCTTCCAGTCCGTGCCGACCATTTGTTTTCCCCCCTAGTCCCATCTACCTGCACTCAGACCATACCCCTCCATTCCCTTCACGTCCATATAGCTATCCACTTTACTCTTAAATGTTTAAAATCGATCCTGCCTCCACCACTTCTGCTGAAGCTCATTCCACACAGCCACCACCCTCTGAGTAAAGAAGTTCCCCCTCACGTTACCCCGAAACCTTTGTCCCTTAATTCTCATGTCATGCCCTCTTGTTTGAAACTTCCCTACCCTCAATGGGAAAAACGTATCCACGTCAACTCTGTCTATCCCTTTCAATCATTTTAAAGACCTCAATCAAGTCCCCCCCCTTACCTTCTGCGCTCCAAAGAATAAAGACCTAACTTGTTTTGACCTTTCTCTGTAACATAGTTGCTGGAACCCTGGCAACATTCTAGTAAATCTCCTCTGTACTCTCTCTATTTTTGTTGACATCCTTCCTATAAGTAGGCGACCAAAATTGTACACCATACTCCAGAATTGGTCTTACCATTGCCTTTGTACAATTTTAACAATTACTTTCCCTACTCCTACATTCAATGCTCTGATTTATAAAGGCCAGCACACACCAAAGGCTTTTCTTTACCACCCTATCTACATGCGATTCCACCTTCAGGGAACTATGCACAGTTATTCCTAGATCCCTCTGTTCCACAGCATTTCCTCAATTCCCTAACCATTTACCATGTACATCCTATTTTGATTTGTCCCTGCCAAGATGTAGCACTTCACACTTTACAGCATTAAACTTCCATCTGCCATCTTTCAGCCCACTTTTCCAAATGGCCCAAATCTCTCTGTAGACTTTGAAAATCTACTTCATTGTCCACAACACCACCTATCTAGTAGCATCTGCATACTTACTTATCCAATTTCCACCCCATCATCCAGATCATTGATGTACATGACAAACAACAGTGGACCCAACACAGATCCCTGAGGCACCCCACTGGTCACCGGCTTCCAACCTGACAAACAGCCCATCCACCATTACTCTCTGACATCTCCCATTCAGCCACTGTTTGAATCCATCTTGCTACACCACCATTAACACCAAAGATTGAACCCTTCTTAACCAACCTTCCATGGGGAACCTTTGTCAAAGGCCTTACTGAAATCCATATAGACAACATCCACTGCTTTCCCTCCTCATCAATTTCCCTAGTTACCCCTTCAAAAAATTCAAGAAGGTTTTGTCAAACATGACCTTCCAGGCACAAATCCATGTTGACTGTTTCCTGATCAGACCCTGTTTTATCCAATGCTTATATATATTATCTCTAAGTATCCTTTCCCATTAATTTGCCCACCACTGAACGTCAAACTAATAGGTCTATAATTGCTAGGTTTATTCTTTGAACCCTCTTTAAACAATGGAACAACATGCACAGTACGCCAAATCCTCCGGCACTATTCCCGTTTCTAATGACATTTGAAATATTTCTGTCATAGCTCCTGCTATTTCTACACTAACTTCCCTCATTGTCCTAGGGAATATCCTGTCAGGACCTGGAGACTTATCCACTTTTATATTTTTCAAAAGTGTCAGTACTTCCTCCTCTTTGAATCTCATAGTTTCCATAGCTACTCTACTCTTTCCCGTTAACTCACCAAGTTCAATATCCTTCTCCTTGGTGAATACCGAAGAGAAAAGAAATGTTTTCAATATCTCCCCCATCTCTTTTGGCTCTGCAGATAGCTGTCCATGCTGGTTCTCTAATGGTCCAATTTTATCCCTCGTTATCCTTTTGCTATTAATATAGCTGTAGAAACCCTTTTGGGTTTACTTTCACCTTCTTGCCAAAGCAACCTCATATCTTCTTTTAAAGCCTCCTAATTTCTTTCTTAAGATTCTTTTTACATTCTTTATACTCCTCTAGCACCTCATTTACTCCATGCCTCCTATAATTAGGAGGCAGTGAAGAAAGCGAATGGTTTGTTGGCATTCATAACAAAAGGATTTGAGTAGAAGTGCAGGGAGGTTCTACTGCAGTTGTACAGGTCTTGGTGAGGCCACACCTGGAATATTGCGTACAGTTTTGGGACTCCTAATCTGAGGAAAGATATTCTTGCCATAGAGGGAGTACAGGGAAGGTTCACCAGATTGATTCCTGGGATGGCAGGACTTCCATATGAAGAAAGACTGGATAGACTCGGCTTGTACTCGATGGAATTTTAGAAGATTGAGGCGGGATCTTATAGAGACTTACAAAATTCTTAAGGGGTTGGACAGGCTAGATGCAGGAAGATTGTTCCCGATGTTGGGGAAGTCCAGAACAAGGGGTCACAGTTTAAGGGTAAGGGGAAAGTCTTTTAGGACCGAGATGAGAAAATCATTTTTCACACAGAGAGTGGTGAATCCTGTGGAATTCTCTGCCACAGAAGGTAGTTGAGGCCAATTCATTGGCTATATTTAAGAGGGAGTTAGATGTGGCCCTTGTGACTAAAGGGATCAAGGGATATGGAGAGAAGGCAGGTACAGGATAATGAGTTGAATGATCAGCTATGATCATATTGAATGGCATTGCAGGCTCGAAGGGCCGCATTCCCTCTCTCCACAGAAGTTGCCCGACCCGCTGAGTGACTCCAGCACTGTGATCTTCTTCCCATGATGCATGCTGCCCCTCTCGTGACTCTGCGCAATGGCAGGGTGCGTGGCCGGCAGTCCCCCTAGGATTGGCGGTGACGTCAGTGCGCTGGTCGTGCAGCCCCCCCTCCTCCCACTTGCTTCCTCACCCCCTCCCCCTCACTCAACTCCAACTGCCACTCAACTCCATCTGCCCCCCCCACTCTCCCCTCATAACTCCTCCCCCTTCTTCCCCTACCCTCACTTCCATTGTCCTCATCACACTCCCCACTTCACCCCTTGTGTCCTCACAACCTCTCCCCTCCTTCCCCCCCTTGTATCTCCCCCATTCAC
The DNA here is from genome assembly GCA_035221665.1 of Okamejei kenojei. Taxonomy (NCBI): domain Eukaryota; kingdom Metazoa; phylum Chordata; class Chondrichthyes; order Rajiformes; family Rajidae; genus Okamejei; species Okamejei kenojei. The sequence goes on along the minus strand of JAVHYY010000587.1, from coordinate 34,332 downwards.
CTCCTCCTCCCACACCCTCCACCTTGCCCCCCCCCCCTCTCCTCCCAATCCCATTCCCCCCTTCAAGCACCAGTAATGTTCACATGTTAGTAATGTCCTGTTTGCTAGCTTGTTGACCCTTTTTGTTCCCCTCCTGCAGCGTTTAGGAGCTGTTGCTGTTGACGGAGCGAAAGGGACGTGAGCGGCCATTGAGGGTGGCCAGGGTGCCGGTTAGCCTCCCCCCTCCCATTCTGCTCGGTGTGTGGGCTGAGCGTCGATGGACTGAGATTCAGTGGAGGATCACATGACGGGGCACAACAAGGAGAAACGTTATGAGTGCGACGTGTGTAGCAAGGCGTGGCAGTACCCGAGCCAGCTAGAGATACACCGGCGGGTGCACACGGGAGAACGTCCCTATGATTGCTCTGACTGTGGCAAGAGCATTATCCAGTTGTCGGTGCTGCAGGTGCATCGGCGGGTGCACACGGGAAAACGTCCCTTTGACTGCTCCGACTGCGGCAAGAGCTTCAAGATAGCGCAGGAACTGAAGATACACCGGCGAGTGCACACGGGCGTGAAGCCCTATCGTTGCTCCACCTGCGGCAAGAGCTTTGCCCATTTGTCGGGGCTGTGGGAGCACCGGCGGGTGCACAGCAGCGAGCGGCCCTTCTCCTGCTCCGACTGCGGCAAAGGCTTCATGTCGTCCAAGCACCTGAAGGTGCACAGGTGCCTGCACACTGGAGAGCGGCCCTACACCTGCAGCGAGTGTGGCAAGGGCTTCACCCAGTCCAGCAATCTGCTGTCCCACCAGGGGGTGCACAACAGTGACTGTCCCTTCCCAGCCCATTGTGTGGGGAGCGCTTATCCATGGCCTCCCATGCCTTGTCTCACCAACATGTGCACACCAGTGGCCAGCCCTACGACTGCCCAATCAGCAGTGAGTCGTTTGACAGCTCGCGGGGTTGCAGCAGCAGCTCTCACTGCGGCAAGAGTTTCAAGAGGGCACGGGGACTGCGGGAGAACCAAAGGATACACACCAGAGGGAGACCCTTTGAGTGCGCTGAATGTGGCAAGGGTTTCATCCGCATGCCGAGCCTGTGGCAGCACTAGCGTGCCCACAGCGGTGAGCGTCCCTTCCCCTGCCCGTCCTTTGATGAGGGCTTCACCCGTATTGACCACTTGCTGGAGCACCGACGAGTCCACACTGGCCAGCGCCCCTTCACCTGCCCGCTCTGTGACAAGGAGGCCTTTGCCTGCTCCTCCAGCCTGCTGGCACACCGCAACGTTGATAGACACTGTTTAGGTAGAACACAATATGATGGAAGGAATGTGTAACGTTTCGGGTCGAGACCCTCTTCAGTCTCGACCCAAAACGTCACCCATTGCTTCTCTCACGAGATGCTGCCTGTCCCGCTGAGTTTCTCCAGCATGTGTGTCCTTTTTTGTAATCAGCAACTGCAGTTCCTTGTTTTTAAACCATTCTGGTTAACCATCTCTGCACCTTCCCAAAGCCTCCACATCAGTGCTGTAATGGAGTGACCAGAAGTGTATGCAATACTCCAAATGCTACCTGACCAATGTCCCTTAAAGCTGCACATATACATTTCTCTCTCCTTATCTCACACCCTTTTATCTCTTTATTTTCTCTCGCCTCTGTCACTTCACTGTTGTTTGCCTGACCTGCTGATCACCCCCTCATCTGTAAAACAGTGTCAAAATAATCTGAAGAAGGGTCCCGACCCAAAAGGTGTGCTGTCACCGATACATGTTCTCCACAGATGCTGAATAAGGGTCTCAACCTGAAACATCACAATTTCCTTCTCTCTAGAGATGCTAGCTGTCCCGCTGAGTTTACCCAGCTTTCACCGACATTTGCGCTCGGTCTGCCAAGGCCTGCTGGATCTCCCGGTTGCCAACCATTTTAACCCTTCCCACTCCCACACTGATCTTTCTGTCCTGGACCCTCCATTGCCAGAGTTAGGTGACACGCAAACTGGAAGAACAGCACCTCATTGCTTAAAGCCCAATGACATGAGGATTGAATTCTCCAAATTAAGGAGACACTTCACCCCCCCCCGGCCCCCTCCCGCCCGCTCCTCCTTATCAAGTCCGGAGCCTGTCACGACACCATCTCTTTTGTACAGCTTTCTCCCCCGACTCCATCAGTCCAAAAAAGGGTTCACACTCGCCATGTTTAATAATAAGTGGTAAGCCATTTAGAACGGAGATGAGGAAACACTTTTTTACACGAGTTGTGAGTCTGTGGAATTTCTCTGCCTCAGAGGGCGGTGGAGGCCGGTTCTCTGGATACTTTCAAGAGAGAGCTTGTTAGGACTCTTAAAGCTAGTGGTGTCGGGATATGGGGAGAAGGCAGGAACGGGATACTGATTGGGGATGATCAGCCATGATCACTTTGAATGGTGGTGCTGGCTCGAAGGGCCAAATGGCCTACTCCTGCACCTATTGTCTATTCTTCATTCCCCTCCAAAAATGCCAGTAGATACAGCAGGTCAGCAATCCATGGTGGGAAACGGATGGAGAAGTGTTCCTAACATAAGCCCTCCTTGGCCCTGTCGAGGAGCACACAATCAACATCTTCCCAGTTTTTCCTGACCTCACTGTGTTCTTTGGAATACTTCAGAATTCATGTGGTAATATCAATAATGAAAGAAAATGCCAACCATCTCCAGAAATGATAAGAAATTATACTCGTCTCCATGCATATCTGTAGCCGTAGGGCAGTTGGACACCTCCCCACTACTTCAAAGATAGTTCCTGCACTTGGCAATATCGTTTGTTCATTTTATTTGTTTAATGGATTTGATTGGATTAGGAAATGTTTCCTTTCCTACAAGGGTCTTTCCTCTGAGGAGTTCCAATAGCAGCATGCCCACTCTTGCCTTTATGAAGAGACTGAAGATTCGTACTGCAAGGTATGACTGACAAATAATGGATTAGCTGTAGAAAATAAGATCCATTGATTCAATTGTGGTAAATTCCTAGTGAACACTGCCACCTTTTTCTAATGCAGCCGTCACTAATGTTGCAGAAGAAAAAGGCCAATTATTATACACACTGTGCACAACATACTTTTTTGATCGCAAACAATGTTACATTTTGTTTCAGACTATTCTTCACCAATCTTCACTATTTGAAGCCTTCAATGATGAACATTGCTTACCTCTGGTGATATAAACTTTTAGCCTGTTACAGAGTGTGAGACAGGGAGAGGTGTAGGGGTCCTACAATCGAGCCGTCCACAGTGTAATATTGGGTATAATGTTTAATGCAAGTACATGGATTGGTGAAGTTTTGGGTCGGGACCCTTCTTCAGTCTGATTTTAGTTGGGGAGGGAAGCTGGAAGGGAGGTGAGGGTGCGACAAAGGCTCCCTTGCACTTCCTCCAACCTCATCTACTGTATCCGTTGTTCAGGATGTGGACTGTTATACATCGGCGAGACCAAACGGAGACTGGGCGATCATTTCGCAATGGTAGGAATATTGATTTATCTCACTTCAGGTAGTCCCGGCATTCCCTCTCTCGCTATGCCTGTCCCAAGCTAGTTGCACTAGCTTCTCGTTTACACCCAACAAACAGCTAATAATGGCCTGTTTCCTTTACCATCATCACTTTTATGAAAATCTTCCATTCATTGTTCTTTATCTCTCCACATCATCATCTATATCTCTCGTCTCCCTTATCCCTAACCATTCTGAAGAAGGGTCTTGACCCAAAACGTCACCCATTCCTTCTCTCCAGAGATGCTGCCTGTCTGTCCCACTGAGTTACTCCAGCATTTTGTATCCATCTTTAAGTAATAGATGGAGACTTCCGGTGGCGCTATGGAGGACTAGAAGGCAACGCCAGCCACCTCCGTGAAGAAATGGGAAAAAACCGGGGAGAAAACAGAAAAAACCTACCTGCTGCTGCTGCTTCTGCATCTGCTGCTTCTGCATCTGCTGCTTCTACACCGGCTGCCGTGAGTGACGTCATCAGGCGTGCGACCGTAATGTCAACACAGCGCAGCCCACCTGTGGATAAATCCAGACTCCGATTTTTTTTTTAAATGGTTGAACAAGACCCGACTGAAGCCTCGGCCTCAGGTAGGACAGTCCCTAGAAGATGTGTCTAAAAAATCGGAAAAAAAAATCGGAATTGGAAGAACTCAAAATTTTTTTTTTTTGTGCAAGAAATGGCAGAATTAAAGAAAGAAATGAAGTCTGAATTAAAGATGGAACTGGAAAAAATGAACTTTATGGAAGAAATGAAGAAAATCAAGATTGAGATGAAGGAGTTAAAATATGAAATTAATCTCTCGACCACGGACTTATCAGAAATGCTCCGAAAGGAAATTACAGAAGTAATGACTGAAAAATTTGCAAGTATAATGGAAGAGTTGCATGAAAAAATTGAAAAAAAGGTGGAAAAGGAAATGGAACCAGTGCTGGAAGAAATTAAGCTACAATCAACATCCATAAAAGACCTTGAAGAATTGGTCCAAACAAATACTCAGACTACGAAAACTCCCGTCAAAGAAAGTCAATGATTATCCAACTTACTGGGCAAAGTTACTGATAAGTGTACTGAGCTGGAAGGACGCCAGAGAAGGCAGAACCTAAGGATCGTGGGTATTCGAGAAGGGAGGGAAAAGAATCAAGATACCCGAGAGTTTACTGCAAACTCACTACAAAAGGTTTTATCTCTGGAAGAAAAGCCTTTGTTAGCCCGAGCACACAGAGTAATGAGGCGTTATACAAAGCATGATGCTCCTCCAAGACATTGAGATTCAAAGAGGAGGAAGTACTGACACTTTTGAAAACATATAAAAGTGGATAAGTCTCCAGGTCCTGACAGGATATTCCCTAGGACATTGAGGGAAGTTAGTGTAGAAATAGCATGAGCTATGACAGAAATATTTCAAATGTCATTAGAAACGGGAATAGTGCCGGAGGATTGGCGTACTGCGCATGTTGTTCCATTGTTTAAAAAGGGTTCAAAGAATAAACCTAGCAATTATAGACCTATTAGTTTGATGTCAGTGGTGGGCAAATTAACGGAAGGGATACTTAGAAATAATATATATAAGCATCTGGATAAACAGGGTCTGATCAGGAACAGTCAACATGGATTTGTGCCTGGAAGGTCATGTTTGACAAACCTTCTTGAATTTTTTGAAGCGGTAACTAGGGAAATTGATGAGGGTAAAGCAGTGGATGTTGTCTATATGGATTTCAGTAAGGCCTTTGACAAGGTTCCCCATGGAAGGTTGGTTAAGAAGGTTCAATCTTTGGGTGTTAATGGCGGAGTAGCAAGATGGATTCAACAGTGGCTGAATGGGAGATGTCAGAGAGTAATGGTGGATGGCTGTTTGTCAGGTTGGAAGCCGGTGACCAGTGGGGTGCCTCAGGGATCTGTGTTGGGTCCACTGTTGTTTGTCATGTACATCAATGATCTGGATGATGGGGTGGAAAATTGGATAAGTAAGTATGCAGATGATACTAAGATAGGTGGTGTTGTGGATAATGAAGTAGATTTTCAAAGTCTACAGAGAGATTTGGGCCATTTGGAAAAGTGGGCTGAAAGATGGCAGATGGAGTTTAATGCTGTTAAGTGTGAAGTGCTACCTCTTGGCAGGACAAATCAAAATAGGACGTACATGGTAAATGGTAGGGAATTGAGGAATGCTGTGGAACAGAGAGATCTAGGAATAACTGTGCATAGTTCCCTGAAGGTGGAATGGCATGTAGATGGGGTGGTAAAGAAAGCCTTTGGTGTGCTGGCCTTTATAAATCAGAGCATTGAATATAGTAGCAAGGGAAGGTAATGTTAAAATTGTACAAGGCATTGGTGAGACCAATTCTGGAGTATTGTGTACAATTTTGGTTGCCTAATTATAGGAAGGATGTCAACAAAATAGAGAGAGTACAGAGGAGATTTACTAGAATGTTGCCTGGGATCCAGCAACTATGTTACAGAGAAAGGTTGAATAAGTTAGGTCTTTATTCTTTGGAGCACAGAAGGTAAGGGGGGACTTGATTGAGGTCTTTAAAATGATGAAAGGGATAGACAGAGTTGACGTGGATACGTTTTTCCCATTGAGGGTAGGGAAGATTCAAACAAGAGGGCATGACATGAGAATTAAGGGACAGAAGTTTAGGGGTAACGTGAGGGGGAACTTCTTTACTCAGAGGGTGGTGGCTATGTGGAATGAGCTTCCAGCAGAAGTGGTGGAGGCAGGATCGATTTTAACATTTAAAAGTAAAGTGAATAGGTATATGGACGTGAAGGGAATGGAGGGGTATGGTCTGAGTGCAGGTAGATGGGACTAGGGGAAAACAAATGGTCGGCACGGACTGGAAGGGCCGAGAGGGCCTGTTTCCGTGCTGTAATTGTTATATGGTTATAGTAAAAGTCCTAGTATGATTATGTTTTGGAAGATATGATGAATAAAGTTGTAAAAAGTAGAAATCTTAAATATGAAGAAGATTCGATCAGTATCTACCGAGACTATCCAGCAGAGGTCTCTAAGAAACGGAATGCGTTTAAAAGAAACCAAAAGAATTCTGAGGGAAGTGAAGAATCTGAAGTACACTCTGAGATACCCAGCAACACTGAGAGTCACTTACAATCAGGAAGAACATTATTTTAAAATTCCAGAGGACGCATTGAGATTTGCCCAAAGGATTAAGGAGCGAGAAGAAAACTGAATGAAACCTTCAAAGATGAATTAAAGGAACAATTAAACCGTATTTTCAAGATTGGTTGAAGATTGTAATAAACTATGGACTTGTTTCATCTAAAGAAGATGGAGAAGGAGGCGGATGGGAAAATCAAGGAGATTTGGATTGAAGACTTTTCCATGGATACTAATAATTAGAATACTAACACTACTAGTTTAATGATTAACATATATTAACATATATAAACATATATTAAATTTAATACACTGGTATCATTAATAATTAGAGTTAATAATTGCTAATTATTGATTAATAATTAATTATAACCGACTAACTTAGAATTAAGTAAATAGTAAATATAAATATACAAATATAAACTTTGATTTCATTTATCTCCCCTGGTATTTTTATTTCTTTTTTACTTTTTATTTTTTCCATAAATTGGGTCTTTTTTCATTATTTTTTTTATTTAATTTTTTTTTTTTCTCTTTATTATATATTTTTATTATTATAGTTTCCTAATAGGCATTAAGTATATATATTACTATATACTTGACTATGAACTTTTTACACATCATAGTTTAGTAACCCTGGTTTAAATAATTTTTTTTTTGGTATATTAATTTTAGTGAATCATGGAGATGGACAACATTTAACATTCACTACGGAAGTCCTTAGATTACTAGCCATGTTAGTATGGCTAACACTAACTACACATATAGTAGATGTAGTTTTTTCTTTCTTTGTGCACTTTACTAATCTCTTAATCTATCCCTTTTTTAATACTATTTCTGATTATTACTATTATTATTTTATATTTGAGTGGAATTATAAATTAATGAAAAAGAGATATATATATATATATGAGAGAAAATCAAGGGTTTTGAAATTCGTCTATTCGAAGTTCAGGTGTAAGGTCTGGTATGTCGAACTGTACCATTTGCTCTAGTATACATCCCTTTAGATAAAAGATGCAAGACTTACATACGAATACGGGGAATGGGGGAATAACGCTTTGTATCTGGAATGTTAAAGGTATTAACGAACCAATTAAGAGGGGTAAGGTATTAGCACATTTAAAAGCACTTAAAATAGGCGTTGCATTCATCCAAGAGACACATTTAAAAAAAGAGGCAGAACATAGATTAAAGGCCAAATGGATTGATAAAGTATATCACTCTTCTTTTACACACAAATCCAGAGGTGTAGCAATATTAATTCGTAAAGGCACTGCATTTAAACATACTTCAATAATAACTGATAGTGACGGTAGATATAGTATTGTAATAGGAGAATTATACACACAAAAAGTGATTTTTGTCAATGTATATGGCCCAAATTTTGATAGTGTGCTGTGTTTAAAAAAAATATTTAATACAATCCCTGAATTATCACAACACAATCTAATAATTGGAGGAGATTTAAACTGCACACTAGATCCTTACTTGGATAGATCATCAAAACAACGAAAACTTAAATCGCATTCCAGTGAGTTAATAAATGCATATATAGACACTAGTAATATTAAAGATGTATGGAGATTGCACAATCCAACAGGATGAGAATACTCATTTTACTCACCCGTGCATAAAACTTATTCAAGAATAGATTATTTTCTGGTAGATTTAAAATTCATTCCACTTACGTATAATTCAAAATATCATAATATTATAAATTCAGATCATGCACCCTTAACTTTTAAGATGAAAATAACTGGTAAAATGGAAAAACAAGGTCAATGGAGATTTAATCCACAAATTTTAAAGGACAAAATAACTCAAGAATATATTACAAAACAGATCAAGATTTTCTTTGAAACAAATGATACACCAGAAATATCCTCATCCCTCTTATGGGAAACTTTTAAAGCGTATGTTCGGGGAATTATGATATCTTCTCAAGCATTTTATAATAAAGAGAATCGGAAGGTACAACAGGCATTGGAAAGAGAGATTAAACAGTTAGATACAGAGAACGCTGTTAACCCAACTATGATAAAACATAATAAAATCTTTGCATTGAAATATAAATTAAATAAAATACAGTCAGATCAAGTTGTAAAACTATACCAATATACTAAACAAATACAATTTGAATTTGGTGACAAACCACATAAACTATTGGCTCGTCAGTTAAGAAAATTGGAAGGAGAAAAATTAATTTATAGGATTAAATCAGATAAAGGGGAATTACTAGTACAAACTAAACATATAAATGAGAGATTTTTGCAATATTATATATTCAGCTAAAACAAAAGAAAATCGAATAGGAGTAGAAACATTTTTTTAAAAATTGTAATCTAAAAGGACTGGATTTAGAAGATAGGGAATTATTAAATGTTGAAATAACTACCAAAGAAATTGAAGAAACTATTAGATCATTAAAAATGGTAAAACTCCAGGATCAGATGGTATTGGAGCAGAATTTTATAAAGTATTTTATGATATGATAGCTCCACGTTTGAAGACACTATATGAACACACTTATGCACAACATAAATTACCAAAAACATTAAATGAATCTATTATAACCCTTATACCTAAATTAGATACAAATCTTGATGATCCAGGGTCATATAGAGCTATATCTCTTTTAAATACTGATCAAAAAATATTAACAAAAATATTAGCACAAAGACTAAACACAGTGATTAATAAACTAATTCACTTAGATCAAACAGGATTTATACCAAAACGATATTCCTCAAACAATCTGAGAAGATTATTTAATATTATATATTCGAAAAGAAACATTAATTAGGATTTATCAATTATTTCATTGGATGCAGAGAAAGCTTTTGATCTGATTGAATGGTCTTATTTATTTTCGGTTATGGAATTTTTTCAGTTGGGGGAGAAGTTTATAACATGGGTTAAATTACTATATACCAGACCAACAGCTAGAATATTAATAAACCAAGTGTTAACAACTAAATTTAACTTATTCCGATGCTGCAGACAAGGTTGCCCTTTATCTCCACTACTGTTTGCACTTGCAATAGAACCACTAGCAAAATCTGTGAGATCGCATCCTGAAATATATGGGTATGAAACTAAAGAAACTGAAAATAACATTTCTTTATACACAGATGATGTATTACTTTATATCACGAAACCAGAAATTAGTATCCCTAACTTGTTAGATTTAATAACTCAATTTGGATCGTTTTCAGGATATAGAATTAATTGGAATAAAAGTGAACATGCCAATAATGGGAAATAACTTACATATATTACAACAATACCCTTTTAAGATTGCAAATGAAAAAAATAAATATCTTGGAATTTATGTAACAAAAAGATATGATTCTTTATTTAAATCTAATTTCCCACCCTTATTGAATAAATTACTTAAGAATATTCAATATTGGAAAACATTACCTATTTCAATGCTAGGTAAGATTAATGTGATAAAAATGGTTTTTCTTCCGCAATTACTATACTTGTTTCAAGTTATCCCGATATATCTTCTTAAAACATTTTTTAAGTTTGCGCAGTGGCAGTATCGTAGCCGATGAGGTTTACCCGAGGCGCGATTATTGCTTATTGAAAACTTTTCCCAATATAAATTATTTTTTTTTTTTGTTAAATATTTTTATTGTAGAAACATATTAATGAAAAATACATTATTTTACATTAATGAAAATACATTATTAGATACTTTCATGATATTAATGATATTAATATTAAAATTTAAGACTTTATGCTTCTATACACTTTTTAATTTTTTTTTTATAAAGTAAGAAAAGATAGAGAGAAATAATATAGAAAATATGAAAGTGAATGGAGTGTTAATCATTAATCCGTCATTGGAGATATAAGCATGATTTATTATGTATACGTCTTCATCTATTCTATTATTCAGGCCTCAGTCAAGCCCTCGCACTGAGCCATTTTGACCCTGTAAATATTCAATATATGGAGACCATATCCCTGTGAAGAGATCTAACCTGGCCATTAGGACACGCCTCAATCTCTCCAGATGGAGTGTCTCCGACATTTCTGTATTCCACATTTTGATTGTGGGGGATGTAGGGCCTTTCCAAAATTTTAATATTAATTTTTTCCCAATTATTAAACCGTAATCAATAAAGATTCTTTGATTCATTGTTATTAATTAGTCTGTTTCCAGTATTCCTAGTATTATTAACTTTGAATCAGGGGTCAAAATTATATTAACAACATTGGAAATTATCCTAAATATTTCTATCCAGAATTTTGTAATTTCTCACATATGGGAGATATAACCATATAACCATATAACCATATAACAATTACAGCATGGAAACAGGCCCTCTCGGCCCTTCCAGTCCGTGCCAACCATTTGTTTTCCCCTAGTCCCATCTACCTGCACTCAGACCATACCCCTCCATTCCCTTCACGTCCATATACCTATCCACTTTACTCTTAAATGTTAAAATCGATCCTGCCTCCACCACTTCTGCTGGAAGCTGATTCCACACAGCCACCACCCTCTGAGTAAAGAGGTTCCCCCTCACGTTACCCCGAAACCTCTGTCCCTTAATTCTCATGTCATGCCCTCTTGTTTGAAACTTCCCTACCCTCAATGGGAAAAACGTATCCACGTCAACTCTGTCTATCCCTTTCATCATTTTAAAGACCTCAATCAAGTCCCCCCTTAACCTTCTGCGCTTTTGATACTTTTGGAAAGATGGGAGATATGGGAGATACTTTTGGAAAGTATGGGAGATACTTTTGGAAAGATGTTATGTAGTTTGGATTTTGAATAATGTAGTCTATGTAGTATTTTAAACTGTATAAGAGAGTGTTTAGCATTTAACGAACAATGGTAAACTTTCGTCCCATACTTCTGGTCTAATAATTTGGCCTAGTTCATTTTCCCAAGATTGTCTATATATTTCTGTTGATGGGACATCACTTTCCAATAAGATGTTATATATATATGAAATCATTTTTTTCTGTATTCGGATGTTTATTTAAGCATTCATCTAAAATTTCTATCTTTCTATTTCTAAGTTCCTGTGCGTTTGCTTTAACATAGTCTCTGATTTGTAAATATCTAAAATAATCTTTAGAGTGTAGTCCATAAATTTGTTGTAAATCTTGAAATGAAAGGAAAGAGTTTTCCTTATAGAGATCACCCATCTTAATAATTCCCTTGTTTTTCATTGTAAAAAGGCTTTATCCATCATTGAAGGTTTAAATGTAACGTTGTTTACAATGGTAAGAGATAGTGGTATAGATTTTAGTTTTAATGTTTTCTTTATTTGTTTCCAAATACATATTCCACTTTCTATTATCGGGTTTTCACTATAGATTTTCTTAGCTAAATTAATATTAGCAAATATTATAGAACTAATTTCAAAAGGAGAACAATCTTCTTTTTCCATATTTAACCAAGTTGGTTGGTTATCTGTTTCTTCTAACCAAAAATTCATATTTTTAATATTAACTGCCCAGTAATAAAACATAAAATTTGGTAGTGCTAAACCTCCATTTATTTTTGATTTACATAAATGTTTTTTTATTTATTCTATGGCTCTTATAATCCCAAATGAAGTTAGTGATTTAGGGAGTCACCTTTTTAAAGAAATTTTTAGGGAGATATATCGGAATTAATTGGAAAAGATATAATAATTGTGGAAGAAAAATCATTTTTATTATATTAATTTTACCTAACATTGAAATAGGTAGGGTTTTCCAATATATAGTATTCTTATTTAATTTATTCAATAATGGTGGGAAGTTAGATTTAAATAAAGAATCAAATCGTTTTGTTACGAAAATTCCAAGATATTTAATTTTTTTCATTTGTTATCTTAAATGGGAATTGATGTAATGTGTGTAAGTTATTTACCGTTATTGGCATAAGTTCACTTTTATTCCAATTGATACTATATCCTGAGAAGGATCCAAATTCAGTTATTAATTTTAACAAATTTTGGATACTAGTTTCTGGTTTTGTGATGTAAAGTAATACATCATCCGCATATAAGGAGATTTTATTTTAGTGTCTCTAGTATCGTATCCATATATTTCCGGATGTAATCTCACCCTCTGAGCTAGCGGTTCTATTGCAAGTGCAACAATAGGGGGGATAAAGAGCAACCTTGTCTACAGCCTCGAGATAAATTGAATTTAGTTGATAACATTCGATTTGTTGTTATTTTAGCTGTAGGATTTGTATATAACAATTTGATCCAGGTAATAACTTCTCTCCCAGTTTGAAAGCTTCAATAACCGAAAAACAAATAAGGCCATTCCACTTGATCGAAGGCTTTCTCTGCATCTAACGAGATAACTACTAGATCTTTTTTTAATACCTCTTTTCGAATATATAATATTGGAATAACCGTCTCAGATTATATGAGGAATATTGTTTTGGTATAAATCCTGTTTGATCGGGGTGAATTAATTTGTTAATAACTGTGCTTAGCCTTTGTGCTAATATTTTGGTTAATATCTTTTGATCAGTATTTAAAAGAGCTATTGCTCTAAATGATCCTGGTTCATCCAGGTCTTTGTTTATTTTAGGTATAAGTGTTATAGTAGATTCATTTAACGTTTCTGGTAGTTTCTGCTGTGTATATATATATATATATTCATATAATGATTTCAGACGTGGTACAATCTGATCATAAAATATTTTATAAAATTCCGAGCCAATACCATCTGGTCCCGGTGTTTTACCATTTTTTAATGATCTAATAGATTCTTGGATTTCTTTTATTGAGATATCAGCATTTAGTAATTCTCTATGTTGTAAGTCCAACCCTTTCAGGTTACATTTTTTTTTAAATGCTTCTATTCCTATTTTATTTTCTGTTGTTTTAGCAGTGTATAAGTTTTATAATATTGCATAAATCTTTCATTAATATCTTTAGGTTGTATTAGCAGTTCGCCATTATGTGATTTAATCCTATGGATTATTTTTTCGGCTTCCATTTTCCTTAGTTGGCGAGCCAATAGTTTTTGGTTTATCTCCGAATTCAAACTGTAATTGTTTTAGTATGTTGATAATGTTTTACAACTTGATCTGTATATATTTTATTTAATTTATATTTCAATGCTGCAATTTTATTATGTAATATTATAGATGGATTCGCTGCATTCTCTATATCTAATTGTTTAATCTCCTTTTCCAAATCTTGTTGATCCTTCCGATTCTTTTTTTTATTATAAAATGCTTGGGAGGAATCATGATTCCCGGAGATATGCTTTAAATGTTTCCCATAATAAGGAACAGGATATTTCCGGTTTATCATTTGTTTCGAAAAAAAAAATCTTAATTTGTGCTTGTGATATATTCCTGAGTAATTTTATTTTTTTTAATTTGTGGGTTAAATCTCCACTGTCCCGATTTTTCTGTTTTACCATTTATTTTAATCTTAAATGTTAACGGTGCATGATCTGAAATTATAATATTGTGATATTTGGATTTATAAGTGAGTGAGATAAGTTTGGCATCCACCAAAAAATAGTCTATTCTTGAGTAGGTTTTATGTATGATGAATAAAAGGAGTATTCTCGTCCGGTAGGGTTTTCTACTCCCCAAACATCTTTGATGTTAGTGGTTTCCATATATGCATTTAATAAGTCACTAGAATGTGATTTAGTTTTCCTTTGCCTTGTAGATCTGTCTAAGTAAGGGTCTAGTGTACAATTAAAATCTCTCCAATTATTAGATTGTATTGTGTTTAATTCCGGATATTGTTAAATACTTTCTTGAAAAACAATGGACTATCAAAAGTTTGGTCCATATACATTAACAAAAATCATGTTTGTGTATTTAATTCTCCTATCACAATTAAGTATCTTGCCATCTTTATCAGTTATAGTTGATGTATGTTTAAATAAAATACCTTTACGAAATAATATTGCTACGCCTCTTGATTTATGCATAAAAGAAGAATGGTACATTTTACTTCGGAGTCACGTGAGTGACTACGTGAAGAACCCGCCTCACGCTGGTAAACGGTAGATTTGGGCTGGAAGAAGTCTCATGGGATAATATCCCGATGGAATTAGGGCTGCAGAAGGCAGACCCTGCTGAATTTGAAATGGTTTTTGAAAGCACGCCACAAAGTAAAAAAGAAAAGGCTTGATCTGCCTGGGATAGCACAAAGTTTTGCTATACCTGAAGGAAGTGGTGAGGATATGGAAGAAAAGCCTGGCTGCCAATATAAATTATATGGTATCTCACCAGCTTCATAGTACTGTGATGAATGAATTATCAGAATTATATAAAGCTCCAGGCAATTGTGCCTCATTGGAAGTGCCTACGGTGAATCCGATGGTATGGGCATCTATGATCCAAGTATGAGAGCCCAAGAAATGAAAATTTCAAAAGGTGCTAAAATTATTTTCAGCTGCCATCACGGCGTTTGGCAGGCAAAATGGAGAAACTGGAAAAATGGACAAGATTCAAAGAGATACTTTGGGTTTAAATGTGCAATTCGTTTTATGAGATCAATTGCATGAGGAAAATGGCGATTCGGCCCATATTCCACCTAGATTTGCAAGCCTGTGTCAAGAAAGTGGAGTTCA
Source organism: Okamejei kenojei (assembly GCA_035221665.1). Classification (NCBI taxonomy): domain Eukaryota; kingdom Metazoa; phylum Chordata; class Chondrichthyes; order Rajiformes; family Rajidae; genus Okamejei; species Okamejei kenojei. The sequence continues at coordinate 19,144 of JAVHYY010000587.1, read as the reverse complement.
AGCTCTGATATTTGTTTGGAGAAAATCTGCCGAAACAACTGAAGCAGTTGGATGAAGAAGCTAAATATTTTAGCACTATTAAGCCTTTTGTCTTTGGACAAAGGAAAGGGTTTTCGGCCCGAAGGAGTTTTGATTTTCGTTATAGAGGCAGAAATTTGTCACGAAGGTATTATCGTGCTACACAGGCCGCGTGCTTCCCTGCATTCGGGGATAGAGGAGACCATCACGCTCCTATGGAGAGGTAGGGATTAAAGACTTCTATCCTTAAAGAAACTGTGGATGATCTCAGTTGGAGGGGGAGATTGCAAAATTTATAATGCCTGGCTTAATATTACTTCTGATCGGTTTATACTACAAGCAGTTTCAGGAGCTATTATTATTTTTAAAGAAGGGGTCAATAATCATCTCTGTACAGAATAAACCTGCTTATGCTTATGTGTTTTCCAGAAGAAAAGAATGGAGATTGGTGTGGAAATTGGCAATTATCCGAAAAAGGAGTAATTGAAGAAAACTTATGAACATAAGCATCAATTTGTCTCTAATATATTTCGCAGAGATAAGAAAGATGGTGGTTGTAGAATTATTCTAGACCTTACAGATCTAAATAAGTTTGTAGAATACAAACGCTTTTAAGATGGAGACATTTAAAACTGCAAAATATTGATTTCAGCAGGTTCTTAATGGTTAACTAAGATTGATTTAAAAGACGCCTATTATTCTGTACAATTCATCATCTTTTTCGAAGATACTTAAAGTTTTATTGGCAGCGGGCAATTATGGCAGTTCAAAGCTTTACAAAATGGATTAAGTTTCAGCTCCTGACTCTTTACAAAACTGTTGAAACCAGTTTTAGCTCAATTAAGAGCACAGAAAACACATTGTAATGGCTTATCTGGATGACATTCTGATTGTTAGATGATAGTCAAGAGTCAGCTGAGCACTCAATTTCAGTTACTAAAGCTTTGTTAAAGAGCTTGGATTCTTAATTCATCCAATTAAATCCCAGCTGCAGCCAGTTCAATCAATTGATTTTCTGGGGTTTGTAATTAATCAGTAACTATGTTAGTTCGTTGCCAGCAAAGAAGATAAATGATATTTTGCAAATGTGTAATTATCTCATTCACAAACCTTATCCCTCCATCCGAGAAGTGGCAAAAGTATTGGTACATTAGTGGCAGCTTTTCCGGCAGTGGAGTTTGGGCCATTACATTATCAAAATCTTCAAAGGACAAAGTAAGGGCTCTTAAAGATAAGGCAGGTCACTTTGACAGACCTATGCAATTAACAAAGGAATAGCACTATTGGAATTGCAATGGTGGGTTTGAAAATGTCCCACAAGCTGCTAAAAAGATCATGATTAAACAGCCTGAAATGGTTTTGCAAACAGATGCTAGTGCTTCGGATGGGGGGCCACAGATTTATCTACCAGTTGTGGAGGTAGATGGAAAACTGAGAGCAAGTGTTGCTCCAAACAGTATGGTATTAACTATTTGGAGTTATTGGGGGCCTTTTTATCGGGCTTAAAGCATATTGTTCTGCTAAAACAATGTCTGCATGTATTAATACAATTAGACAATAAAACGGCTGTGGTTTACATTAATCACATGGGGGGAGTTAGATCAGTATCATGTGATTGTCTGGTCAATGAGATATGGCAATGGTGTATTGATCGGCAGATATGGATTTCAGCAAGCTATATTCCCAGGTAAAGACAATGTGGTAGCAGATGGAAGGTCCAGGATTTTTTAAGATAATACGGATGGATGCTTAAGCCAGCAATATTTGAGAATATTGTTAAACAATTTGGCTTGCCAGAAATTGATTTGTTTGCATCCAGGCTTAATCATCAATTGCCTCATTATGTGTCTTGGGAACATGATCCGGACGCTGTTGCAGTAGATGCATTTTCATTACACTGGGGAAAAATGTTCTTTTATGCTTTTCCACCATTTGCTCTGATCCAGAGATGTTTGAAGAAAATAGAGCAAGATTCAGCTTCCGGATTGTTGGTAGTGCCAAATTGGCCAAACTCAACCTTGGTTCCCAGTTATGCTAAATATGATTAAAGAACCATATATGCAGATTCCTAACTGTAGTGATATCTTGACTAATCCAGTAACAAATCAAGGTTACCCATTATATGCATATATGAATTTGTTAATCTGCAGGTTTTGACCAGACCACTACAGGAACTGGGATTGTCGGACCAAACTTTGACAGTTATTGGTGCATCATGGCGACATAGTACACAGAAACAATATATGACACATATTAAGAATGGGAAGAATTTTGCACACAGTCAAATATTTCTGATGAATCTGTGAATGTTACTCATGTTTTGGAATTCCTTGCCAATTTGCACTTTGGGCAACATTTAAGTTACAGTGCCATTAACACTGCACGTTGTGCCTTGTCGTCCTATTTAGGACTTATGATTGGTGAGAAGTCAATTGGGTCGCATCACATTAATATCACGATTCATGAAAGGTATTTTTCACATGAATCCGCCAAAACCTAGATATACAGAGATTTGGGATGTGAGCATAGTTCTTGCTCTACTTAGAGAATGGACGCCAATTGAAGGGTTGACATTGGATAGGTTAACATTGAAATTGGTCATGTTAATGGCACTGGTCTCAGCCCAAAGAGTGCAAACTTTACAAATGTTGCGTTTAGACTGTATGCATGTGACTACAGATAATGTTTTATTCTATGTTTACGATCTGATCAAACAAAGTAGACCAGGCAGATCTGGAACAAAGGTACCTTTCAAGCTTTTCATGTTGAGCCTGCTTTGTGTGTGGTTAGACATTTGAACCAATATATTAAAATTACGGACACTTTTCGAGGAAACGAAAAAAGACATTGCATTGCTTACGCACAAAAAGCCACACACAAAAGCTTCAGTTCAAACTATCTCAAAATGGTTGAAACAGGTGTAGGTTTTAGCGGGAGTAGACACTGATTGTCTTCAAATTTCACTCCACCAGGGCGGCAGCTACGTCCGCGGCAGAAGGGCGGGAACGTCTCTCGAGCATATTTTAAAAAATCGCAGGTGGAGTAAAGAAGAAACTTTTTCAATAGTTCATACAACAAACCTGTTCACACTATGCAAGCTTTGGACACGCGGTGTTGGGAGCACTATAATCACCTGCTTTGTTTGCTATTAATTGCTATAATCAGTTGTGTAGTCACTGATATCTTTTGTCACTTATAATCAATTTTCCCTCAAAATATAAGGAGGGTATTATATGGTCTTTCAACCATTAAAAAATTTTAATTGTGAAAAAGATCTAACTTTGTCTGCTTTCCATGTATGTGTTTACTTAGCCGGGATGTCGTACAGATTAATTCTTATCGACATAAAAAACACAGAAAGCTTTAAAACTCTTCACGTAGTCACTCACGTGACTCCGAAGTAAAATAGTAAGATTAAACAGAAACTCACCTGTTCGAAGTTTGATCGTTATTTTACGAGGAGTTACGATGAGGGATTACGTGCCTCCGCTCCCACCCTCGTAAAAAAATGATCAAATGGTGGTTCTAAGTCTTTTTATGAGCCTTACTATGTTACTCCGGCTTTGGTGTTCTGTGTTTTTCATGCCGTTGCTTTGAAGTATGCCGTTACCAGCGTGAGGCGGGCTCTTCTTCACGTAATCCCTCATCGTAACTCCTCGTAAAATAACGATCAAACTTCGAACAGGTGAGTTCTCGTTTAATCTTACTATTTTATCTATCCATTTAGCTTTCAACCTGTTTTCCGCATCTTTTTTTAGGTGGATTTCTTGAATGTAAAATTACATCAGCTTTGATTGCTTTAAATGTGCAAATACTGTTCCTCTCTTAATCGGTTCATTAATACCTTTAACATTCCAACTACAAAACGTTATTCCCTCATTCCCCATATTAATTTTTGAGTCTTGCATTCTTTTGTCTTATGGAGGTCTACAATAGCGTCTTGGTTCAGCCCGACAGACCCGACCTTACACCCGAACATCGAATAGATGAATGTTAAGTCTCGTGAATGTCTCTCACGTATATATCTCCTTTGGTCCAATGTATAACTCCATTCAAACTGAAAAAAACAACAGTAGATTATAAAAAAGAAGAGCAAAGGAGAGATTAAGAAGTTATTATTGTGTATAAAGAAAGAAAAAACTACATCTAGAATTGTTTGCAGTTCAGTTCTAGCCATACTAGCCATACTAGCACGGCTAACCGTCTACCGACTTCCGTCGTTGATAGTTAGTAACTTAACCAGATCCCAGTTTTTGGAATTTATTATTCCATAATAATATTTTACCGGGGGTATAACATTAAAAAAAGAAAGGCAAAAAAAAAGGCAAAAGAAAAAATTATTCAAATTATAATAATTAAAGACTTCACAAGACAACGCAGGACTGGACGGAATTGGACAACGTTGATGGAAGCTGGAGAAAAGAAGTGGATTGGAAAACCTCACGTGGATACTAATAATTAGTATAATCACACTAATAATATAAATAACTAACACATATTAGTCACACCGTGGTATCTTTATCAGTATCACTCTTACTAATTAAAATTAATCACTATCACTAATAATAGTAAGATTAAACGAGAACTCACTCTGTTCGAAGTTTGCTTCGTTATTTTACGAGGAGTTACGATGAGGGATTACGTGAAGAAGAGCCCGCCTCACGCTGGTAACGGCATACTTCAAAGCAACGGCATGAAAAACACAGAACAACAAAGCCGGAGTAACATAGTAAGGCTCATAAAAAGACTTAGAACCACCATTTGATCATTTATTTTACGAGGGTGGGAGTGGAGGGCACGTAATCCCTCATCGTAACTCCTCGTAAAATAACGATCAAACTTCGAACAGGTGAGTTCTCGTTTAATCTTACTATTTTACTTCGGAGTCACGTGAGTGACTACGTGAAGAGTTTTAAAGCTTTCTGTGTTTTTTATGTCGTAGAATTAATCCGTACGACAGTCCGGCTCAGTCAAACACATACATGAGAAAGCACACAAATGTTAGATCTTTTACTAATTAAGTTTTTTAATGGCTGAAAGCCCCATATAATACCCTCCTTATATTTGAGGGAAAAAATGATTACAAGTGACAAAAAGATATCAGTGACTACCCACAATGATTATAGCAATTAATAGAAAACAAAGCAGGTGATTATAGTGCTCCAAACACCGCGTGTCCAAAGCTTGTCATAGTGTGAACAGGTTTGTTGTAGAACTTTGAAAAAGTTTCTTCTTTACTCCACCCTGCGATTTTTTAAAAATATGCTCGAGAGAGGTACGTCCGCCCATCTTTCGCCGCGGACGTAGCTGCCGCCCTGGTGGAGTGAGATTTGAAGACATCAGTGTCTACTCCCGCTAAAACCAACACTGTTTCAACCATTTTGAGATAGTTTGATAACTGAAGCTTTTGTGTGTGGCTTTTTTTGTGCGTAAGCAGCAATGTCTTTTCGTTTCCTCGAAAAGTGTCCGTCACTTTAATACATTGGTTCAAATGTCTAACCACACACAAAGCAAGCTCAATATGAAAAGCTTGAAAGGTTACCTTTGTTCCAGATCTCCCTGTTACTTTGTTTGATCAGATCGTAAACATAGATACAACGTTATCTTGTAGTCACATGCATACAGTCTAAACGCAACATTTGTAAAGTTTGCACTCTTTGGGCTGAGACCAGTGACATTAACATGACAATTTCAATGTTAACCTATACAATGACAACCTTCAATTGGCGTCATTCTTAAGTAGAGCAAGTACTATGCTCACATCCAAATCTCTGTATATCTAGGTTTTGGCGGATTCATGTGAAAAATTCCTTTCATGAATCGTGATATTAATGGATGCGACCCAATTGATTTCTCACCAGTCATTAAGTCCTAAATAGGAGCGACAAGACACTGCGTGCAGTGTTAATGGCACTGTAACTTTAAATGTTGGCCAAAGCGCAAATTGGCAAGGAATTCCAAAACATGAGTAAACATTCACAATAATCATCAGAAATATTTTGACTGTGTGGCAAATTCTTCCTATTTCTTAATATGTTTCATATATTGTTTCTGTGTGCTATCTCGCCATGATGTGCCAATAACTGTCAAGTTTGGTCCGACAATCCCAGTTCCTGTAGTGGTCTGGTCAAAACCTGCAGATTAACAATTTCAATATATGACATATAATGTGTAATCTTCATTTGTTATGGATTAGTCAAGATATCACTACAGTTAAGAATCTGCATATACGGTTCTTTAAATAAAACTTTTTTTCATATTCAGCATAACTGGGAACAAGGTTGAGTTGGCCAATTTGGCACTACCACAATCCGAAGCTGAATCTTGCTCTATTTTCTTCATGCATCTCTGGATCAGAGCAAATGGTGGAAAAAGCATAAAAGAACAATTTTTCCAGTGTAATAAAAATGCATCTACTGGCATCTGCGTCCGCGATCGTGTTCCCAAGACACATAATTGAGGGCAGTGATGATTAAGCTGGATGCAAACAAATCAATTTCTGGCAACCCAATCGTCGAACAATATTATTTAATATTGGTGGCTTAAACATCCATTTGTTTTATCTTTAAAAATCTGGACCTTTCATTGCTCCACATTGTCTTTACCTGGAGCTATAGCTTACTGCAATCATTATCTGCGACCAATACACCATTGCCATATAAAAAAAACTCATTGACCAGACAATCACATGATACTGATCCACTCTTCCCCATGTGATTAATGTAAACCACAGCATGTTTTATTGTGTAATTGTATTAAACACATGCAGACTGGTTTAGACAACAATATGCTTTAAGCCCATAAAAGGCCCCCAATAACTCCCTATAGTTAATACCATACTCTTGGAGAACACACTTGTGCGTTCTTCAGTTTTCCATCTACCTCCACTACTGGAGGATAAATCTGTGGCCCCCATCGAGAGCACTAGCATTTGTATGTAAACCATTTCAGGCTGTTTAATCATAATATTTATTAGGAGCAGCTTGTGGGACATTTTCCTTTTTTAACCCACCATGTAAATTCAATACAGCTTCTTTTGTTAATTACATAGGCTGTCAAATGGCCTGCCTTCTCTTGAGAGCTTGTATCTTGTACCTTCGAAGGATGATCAATAAATGTATTGAACCAAATTCTACTGCAGGAAATGCTGCTGCAAAAAAGTTCACCATTTGGTTGTCACCATTCTCGGGATGGAAGGATAAGGTTTGAATGAGATTAATGACAATGTTGACAAAATATCATCGACTTTATCTGTTGGTTAAAGTATTAACATACGTCACTGAGTTAATTACAAACCCCAAAAGTAAATTGTGTTGAGCTGGCTGCAGGCTGGGGCTTAATTAGATGAATAAGAACCTTAGTTCCTCAAAAGTTTAGTAACTGAAACTGAGTCCTCAGCTGACTCCTGATAATCACTAATGACCAGAATGTCATTGAGATAAGCCATTAAATGATGTGATTTTGTGTTGGCTCTAATTGGGCTAACTGGTTTTCAACAGTTTCGTAAAGGTAAAAGCTGACTCAGTCCATTTGGCAAAGCTTAAATGCCATAATTGTCACAACCATATTAAAATTTAATTAGTACCACCGAGGACTGATGCATAGGTTCTACAGAATAAATAGGAGTCTTTTCATCATCTTAGCCATATGACAACCTGCTGAATTAAATATTTTGCAGTATTCAATGTCTCCATTTGAACATGTTTGTATTTCTACAACTTATTTAGGACTGTAAGGTCCAGAATACTTCTGAAACCATCTCTGATAATGCCTTTAACATTAAAGGGGACCAAATTTATGCTCGTGTTCAAAATCTTTTCATTACCTCTTTTCCAGTTAATTAGGCAATGTGAACATAAATCTTGCTTTTTCAATTGCAGAAAACACGAAAACATAAGAGGTTTATTCTGTACAGGAGGATTAACCTCTTTTTTTTTTTTAAAAAGTTAATAGTTAGTTAATGACATGCTAGTATTATACTGATCAAAAATAATAGTAAGCCAGTCTTAATAAACTTTTTGTAATTCCCTCATAACTGGAGATTAATCCGCCAGTTTCTTTAAGCGGAACAAGTCTTTAAATTCCTTCTGCTATGAGGTGGTGTTCTCCTTATCCTGAAATTCGTGTAAGTATTTGGTTAGGCAATACAATAAAACTTCCTTGACATAATTCTGCCTCTATTTCCAATATCAAATCCCCTTCTGGGCGATAATTACTTTCGTCAAAGACCGAAGTTTCATGCAGCTAAAAATTTAGCTTTTCATCAATTTCAATAACGTTAGGCAGATTACTCCAAACAGATAAAACAAGAGCTTAAAACACCACTTGCTCGGACACAGGTATGCAACCTTTGGGTGGAAAAAATGGCCCAAAAATAGCCATTTATAAAATAATTTTTTTTTAGATTAAAATAAAAATTTCATAGAAAAGAATTGCACAATAGAGTCTTTATTTATGTTTTCCTTTCATCTGACCAAAAGCATAATAGCAGGCAGAAATCAGAATAATTTGTGAGGATTTTTTAAACCTCACTTATTTGACGCTCTCATATTTGGAGTCATGGATGCCCATATTAACGGAATAAAACCGTCGGCTCTTCCAATGAGGCACATTTCCTGTGCTGTGCAATTTTTAATATTTCAATCATAAGAATCATGAAGTTGGTGAGATACCATATATATATGTTGGCAGCTAGGATTTCTTTCCTTAGCTCACCTCTTCCTTCTTATATAGCAAAACCTGTTGCTATTCCATGCATCTTTGCCTTTTTTTTTTTTTTTTTTTTCCCATTTTTTTTTTTTTTTAAATTATTTTTTTCATTTTATATTTCTTGTTATTTTGTGGTGTGCTTTAAAATGCAATCACCATCAACAGGGTCTGCCTTCTGCAGCCTAAATCAATTGGGATTTCATCCATGAGACTTCTTCCGGCCCCAAATCCTGGGTCCGGAGTACCAACTTCCAATAGTGCCCCATGGCCATATTCAGAATTAATTACACCCCTCAGGGCTAACCTTAGAACCAACAGGGTTTTTTTTTTTTATTGTTTTTTAATTTTTTTTTTTTTTTTAAACTAATGACCTTAGTTTATAATTATTTGGAGAAACTTTCTCCATATGCTCCATAATCATTCCACATAGTCTGTACTTAGTGGAGACTATTCAATGTCAGAGTGCAATCAGAACACGCCCTCTCATATTTTTTATTATTTTATTCATTTCATATCGGAGCATTTCTACTCCGTGGTTATCATATTGAAAACAAATTCTCTAACGGTATAGCATCTGCCGCCGAACTCGGTTATCGGAACCGGCTCCGCACTGCTTTCTTTCCGATATTGTATTTTTCACCCCATGGAAGCATTTAAAACCCACCGCGAATAGAAATTTACTTCATCATTTGTGCTTATCCACACTAATAGACGACACTCACAGGCGAGAGTAGCATAGCCAAAGGACAAATGGGGCCCTATACTGCTGGACCTACCCAGCGCCCGCTAAAAAACCCAACTTTACTGTGTTCTATACATGCGGGGCCGTTCCGACCGCTCGCGAGGAGCTGCTCTTACTGCCAGCTCCACCTGTCTGCATCTGCGTCAGCGTCGACGTCATCCGTTACCAGCGTGCGGCGGGCTCTTCTGTCCACGTAGTCACTCACGTGACTAACCGAATAAAATTTAATGGTTTATCTATGTTGAATGGAATTAGTCAGATACAGGGATGGATTTCATTTGAGATTTTTCTTTACACCAGCAATTTTCATTTTTCGTTCTTGTGTTTCCCTTTTGTTTTATGGTTTTTTTTTTCTTTTTTGTTCCTTTTTTATATTAATTAATTATTTTAATAAGTATTGTTAAATATATGTATTTTCTATATCTTGTAATGTATTATAAATTCCCATATAAATTATTGCCAATAATGGAACCTAATAATGGAACCAAGTTAGTCTTTATCGTTGGAACGCAGAAGGTTAAGGGGGGACATGATTGAGGTCTTTAAATTGATGAAAAGGGATAGACGAGGTTGCCGTGGATACGTTTTTCCTCTTGAGGGTAGGGAAAGTTTCAAACACGAGGTCAAGACACCAGAGGTGAATTAAGGGACCAGAGTTTCGGGGTAACGGAGGGAGGATTCTCTTAAGCTCCAGAGGGATGGGTGGCGTGTGAATCAGCTTGCCAGCAGAAGTGTTGGAGGCAGATCCAGATTTTAACATTTAAGAGTAAAAGTGGAAAGGTAAACTGGACGTAAGGAATGGGAGAGGTTATGGTCTGATGCAGGTAGATGGGACTCAGGGAAAACACATGGTCGCACGGACTGGAAGGGCCGATGAGGGCCTTTTCCGTGCTGTAATTGTTAAACTTTGGTTATATGTTATATGGTTAATGTATAAGCATTTTGCAACAATCGCCTTTAAAATAGTGAATGAAAAATTTAAATACTTAGAAACTATGTGACCAAGAATATACTTATTTAAATCAATTGCGTGCATTTACTTACTAATTGCATAGAATATATTTCATACAGGAAAACGCTTCTATTTCAATGCCTCCGGTAAAATTAATGCAAATGATTTTCCTTCCTCAAACTCTATAACCTCTTCAATCAATTCCAATATACCTACCTTAAAAATGTTTTTTTTTGTAAATTGACTCTATTGTAACAACACATTTATTTAGGAATCACAGAATGAAGGAAAAATCACTTACGTAATATCTAAGACGAACGGAGGATTAGTCTAAACCAAATTCTCTTATATTAATATCTGGGCAGCCAATGTCAAAAACTTAAATGATTCTGTTGGAAAGAATATGATCAACAACGCAGATTGGGTTATAAGATGGAAAAGGAGTACTGTCTGCAGATGTTGAAAATTGTCAGATTTCTCCTATCCCCTACAAAATTTGAAGCAAATTCAATGAACAGAGGGATCTAGGAATAACTGTGGCATAGTTCCTTGACGGTGAGAATCACGATGTAAGATAGGTGGTAAAGAAAGACCTTGGTGTGCTGGCGCTTTATAATCAGAGCATTGAATATAGGAGAATGAAGTAATGTAAAATTGTACAAGCATTGGTATAGACCAATTCAGGAGTAGTGTTGTACAATTTTGGTCGCACTATTTTCTAGGTAGATGTGTCAACAAAATAGAGAGATATCAGAGGAGATTTACAAGAGAATGTTGCCAGGGTTCCAGCAACTATGTATACAGAGAAAGTCGAACAAGTAGGTTCTTATCTTTTGGAGCGCAAGAAGGTTTAAGGGGGACCTTGATTGAGGTCTTTAAAATGATGAAAGAGGATAGACAGAGTTGACGTGGATACGTTTTTTCCCATTGAGGGTAGGAAGTTTTTCAAACAAGAGGGCATGACAAGAGAATTAAGGGACAGAAGGGTTTCGGGTAATCAGTGAGGGGAACTTCTTTTACCTCAGGTAGGGTGGTGCTGTGTGGAATCAGTGGTGAGGCAGGGGTCGATTTAACACTTAAGAGTAAAGTGGATAGGTATACTGGACGTGAAGAGAATGGAGGGGTATGGTCTGAGTGGTCCGGTAGATGGGACTAGGGGAAAACAAATGGTCGCACGACTGGAAGGGCCAAGAGGCCTGTTTCCGTGCTGTAATTTGATAATGGTTATATGGTTAAAAAGAATCAATATGAAAATCCAATAATACATAGCGGTATCTCGAATTTGGAAACAAATTAAAAAAACATTAAAATGGATAATTTATCACTTTCGCTCCTAGTTGCAAATAACCCCTCCTAAGGCTTCGGTATTGGATAAAGGCTTCACACAATAGAAAAAAAACTATGGAATTAAAAAGATATGGGACATCTTTATAGAAATGGTATGATTCCTCTCGTTTCTGGAGTACAACCAGCGAATTATGATTACATTCAAATATTTTTTTTAGATATTTACAAATTGAAAAGATTGTGTTAAATCATACACAGAATACAAAATTATATAGAGCCAGAGATTCTAGATGAATGTTTGAATAAAAAACATCCCAATACAGATCAAATTGATAACATATATTACAATATTCTGTTAGATAGTGAGAATCCGGGTCGACGGAAGCACATAAGACAAGCATGGAAAATGAATTCGTTCAACCCATATACAAATAGAGATTCGATAAAGCCTACAACATCATACATCAAAGTCGTTAAAAACGCCAGACATATCTGGGTGGGGGGGGGGGGGGGGGGGGGGGGCGGGCGGAAGGGAGGGGGAGGGAGAAATAAAAAGATTACAGATTGTATTAATTTTAAGGAACAAAATTAAACGGAGAAGTGTTCCTAATATCTCGTCCTATTCTGCGATAAATGTCAATACCTGAAAGAGGCAAATAACCCATAAACATACTTTTGTAAATTAATTACATAAATCATTAAAACATTTTGGGTGGATATTTTTTAAAATTCTTTCTGTAGTGGTTTAATATTCAACTGGGATCCCGATCCTAAATTAAAAATATGGGCATATCAGAACAATACCTAAAACTAACAATACCACCAAAGACATTCCAGGGCAACACGCACCACCCAGTCCCCCCCACCACAAACCCAAAGATTCCCCTCCCCAGCCATCCCGAACTCCCAGCCACCCCCAGATTCAACAGGGTATCTGATACCGACTTGACCCAACCCACTTTCCCGCCCATAAGGCAAATACTATTAACACGCCCCCCGCAGCCAACAATCAAACGGACACAGTTCCCCCCCGATAGTACCACGCAACAAGTTGCCTGGGCAGCCAGTTCCGGCCCTGGAGGCTCGACGGAAATCTTGAACCCAGGACTAGACGAATATTTATGTTTTCTTCACCTAACGGACCTATCTCCTAAGTAGTAATTATAAACAATTTAAAAATTAAAAAAAAACTTTAAAAAAACAACATATTTTTAAGAAAGTGACTCTACTGGTAAACCACCCAGAATCTATGTGCAACACCGCCCCCACGTCCACCAAACCCCCGCCTAACATACCCAAACCCCCCACCCATTCGTAAAATCCCAATCCACCAAAACAGTAAACAAGCAAGTGGGCCTAACCAACCCCCCCCATCCAAACAGGTAATGGCCGCCCACTCTCCCCCCCCCACCCTAGTGAACCCCCATTGCCCCCTCCGCTCTTAAAGCCCCAAATGCCCAATCCGCTCATCTCAAAACACATTCATCCAGCCTCCCCACCCCACCACTCCCCCCGAAACACTCGTGGCCCCCCCACCAACGTCCCGAGTCTCACCCTATCTAAGGACCCCCCAAACACCCCCCCCCAACCCCAAAAATCCCAGTCCACACCGTCCTCCATTACGCTTTAACAATATCCCAATCACTTCCCCCTTCACCGCCGCCACAGCCCCCCAACTCACACCAAGTGAACCACCCCCACCCCTACCCCCCCCTGCACCCCCAAGAACCCCACACTATCTTTAACCACCTCCCTTCAATGCTGGATAACCGGTTTATCTACCCCAGGCCAGCCCACAGGCCACCGCACCGCAAGTTAGCACACACCCCCAGGGGGCAAGTTCTTAACTATAACACTCAAGATATCCGTACATCCACACAAACATATGGAATACCATATCCCCTCAACTGTTTATCTATAACTATCTGCCCCATAAGCGCTTCATAACACACGCTACAACCCCCTCGCATTAAACTGTCCCTCAGTCCCGTACGGCCCATAAACTGCATCCATACACCCTCCACCACTCGCCATCCCGATGACCACAACAACTACGCTTCTACACACACCAAAAAACCAGTTCCCCATCAAACCCCCCCACCTTCACCCACACGGCCTATCCATTGACACACCGCCTACTTGACCACATACCAACTACTCTTCCTACAGGCCAGCCCGTAAGCCCCCTCAAACCACCAACAGTAACAAACCCTGCTAAGACACGTCCCAATGCTATCCACGTAATACCCTGATACAAACCCCACTCAACCCCACCTACCCTCCACTCACTCTACCCATACCCCCAACCCAAGTCCAAAACCACCCCATATATGATGCCTTGCGAAACAGGTGCTAAATGGAGAAACCACTTAAATCTCATTATATACCTCAATCCCTGATACCCACCCATGTAATCCACCTACCACCAAATAGTGCATCGCACAAAGAAACCTCACACACACCCAATACGTAAGCCAGCTTCACCTATACGAATTATCCTCACCACCAAACACCTCATGTGTGGGCCACCACCTCCCCCTCCGACCTCACAACTTCCCCCTCCCCCCCCACAAAAAAGAATTAACACTAAACTCACCAAATGTACCCTCTCCCACCACCACCGGCAAAATTCCTCGGTACCCCAAACGCCCGCCCACCCCAACCCCATAGTCACCCCTCCCATACTTCTTCCCCAACCCCATTCCCGTAATCATCCAAGACCTGCAGGGCCATTGTCTGTGTCTGCCACTGCAGCTGCCACAGGACACCAAATAATTGAGACACATACGCAGGTACAGACTAATGGACCGGTTCGATGCCATCTGACTGGTGAAGCCAGAAAAATGAATAAGATGAAGCATTCATATACCATAGATCAAGAAATGATATCTTCCAATGAAGAATATCTATTATAATATCCACTCAAAAACATTTATCTCTTTTTTATATTAGTACTTTTACTCAAAATATAATCGAATCTTAAATATTCCTACTGTTATAGAAAACACAAACATATAGAAGAATAGCCACGCGATAGCCAGAAAATATAAAACACAAATATAACGAAAGTCAGAGCGACTCATTTTATTATTTTTTCTTTAGCAAATAACACACATACATCTACCACAGACCATTCCACACAACCACAAAACCCACCCCCGACACATGTTTCCCAGCCCGATACTTGTGGTTCGCGGGGTGCTTAGGCCGCTGGTAGCCCACGGCCGAGAGCTTGGGACCCCCCGGAAAGGCAGTTAGAGCTCCGCTGCATCTCCTCATTGTGCCGTCCCTGAGCCCCGAGCGACATGCTGCCCTATCCTCTGCCCCCTGGGCCCAGGGTCCCCGAACCGGTGTCGTTCCGCCTTGCCGGCGCTCGGTCACCCCCCTGGTCGCTCCACCCCCGCTGCTTGCCCAACCTAACCGCCCGACCGGCCTCCAACTCATGCGCCCCTTCCAGGCAGCAATGTATTAACCGTTACGTCGCCTCAACCGACAAGCGACCTGTGGCCTGCGTGGCTCCTGACCTCTACTGGGTCCGGACAGATCTGCCCCAACATCACCAACCTCATGCAGCACCGCATCATCCCCCCCATCAGCAGAAGCCGCCCGGCCCAAGGAACGCCTTGTCAAGTGTTATCCCACACGAACGCCGCCCAAGTCGCCACCCGTCGTGCCAGCCAGTCCTGTCCGGACAGCCAATGTGAGTTGTTCATGGGCTCACGTCATTGGCAATATCTCGTTCACCAAGTGCCGTAAGCGCACCAACCCACAACCGTATCCCTCACACCCACCGTCGCTGTCGCACTTGAATAATTCTACGAACGCGCACCCCACTTCTCTCCAATCCCAAAAGCACCCCGCACTCCGACCATAAATCCCCAACCACCCCGATGACCCGACCTGAAACATTGCCCAACAACCTTGTCCCCCGCCGCCCAATCGCGCCTATCAATATATGCAGACACCAGGCACACTGCAGAGTCAGTACCAAACAAACCACACACAGTGCTGTGAGTCAGCATCATTAGGTGGGGACCCATTGAAAATAGTAAGAAAACCCAGAAACTATTAACCAGGTTTGAAGTTTGAACTTTTCTATAATGAGGAGTTTACGACAGAGGGATTACGTGAAGGACTGGGCTGCGGGGCGCCGCCAGACTCAAGCGCGAAACTTTACATCAAGAGCAGTGGTGTGAAATCACGAACAGATACCAGAGTAGAACTAATATAAAAGTAAATCAGAGAGAACATCCAAACCATAAGTCACTTCCCACGAAGAGAGTGAAAAGTGGCTGCTGGCTGGGCACGAAAACCCCTCCAACGAACCTCCACAGAACAAACCAGCACCCCCATACACCCATGACATGAACCACCAAACCACTAACTATATACCTAACTGACGAATCCCGTGTCGATGACACCTTAAGTTCAAAGCTCTGTGATGTTCATGGCCCTGGAACGAGAACCATGCTCACACACTGCCATTCTGTGACGGAGGAAGGACACGTTATTATTCACACACGAACACTGGTCGGAAAAACAATAAAGTATAATCAAACATACCTAAAAAAATATGCCCCACAATGGGTAAAGTTAGTATTAAACATAACTAATTTATCCCGGTGCAAACGTCTCAGGTACGGCCACCGGAGGGTTTATAAAAAAGGCATTGAATGCGTTCATTTGCTCCACCCCGCAGTGGCTAAGGGATTTGGTCCAAAGGAACTCTGCCCATCATCCAAAGGCGTCCATGTAGATGCAGCCCTGTTGGAGAGGACATTAGTAATTCACCGGCACTGCACGTAAACCGTGGACCAGAAACACTCAGGATATGTTTTGGGCACCAAGTGACCTTAAGGCGCGGGCATTTATGGCTAAATGAGAACGCTCTCGTCCGTTCCCCAACAGAGTCAAGTAGACACACTCACATGGCACCGACAGGGAGACACACAGCCGGGCCGACTATCATGCAGGATAGGTCCGAGAACTCTCTAATATTGGCCACAAAGTGAACCGGTCAGGGCTAGTTATTACGTGTAACCCCTGTATGTAGCCAAGGTGGTTATGTGCCCCATTTGATGACAGACATGACGTCCAAAATCTAGCTTGTGTAAAGGACTGGAACCCGTTGTTCGATTTCCAAGAGTCATTATCAATCCCATCTAGGATATTAGTTATGTCCGAGAGAGGCCTGCCAGAAAATATGGTGACCATCCCTCGTAAAACCAAGATATACTACATATGTCCCATATATGGGTTGTATCTGGGCCTGGAGGGGAAATAAGTACAAATACCCCTCATTGATCGATTAGGTACATTACACGACTAGTGGGTGTTACTCCTATAGAGCCAGGTTAAGCACTCCCTCTGCCCATATATTAGATAGGCACCCTTGCAACAATAATTTGCACTGTAACACAAAACCTTCATCTAAATGACGGGTGGCCAGAACAGTCCAGCACTTCAGTGGTTGGAGGCTGATTCATATGGTATGTCGA
Organism: Okamejei kenojei; assembly: GCA_035221665.1. Taxonomy (NCBI): domain Eukaryota; kingdom Metazoa; phylum Chordata; class Chondrichthyes; order Rajiformes; family Rajidae; genus Okamejei; species Okamejei kenojei. The sequence continues at coordinate 1,938 of JAVHYY010000587.1, read as the reverse complement.
TATATCTAGTGCAGAACACTTCCCAATATCCTGACACTATGTCAGGTATACTGACTTCTCCGTGGACCACCGCTGCAAGCGACGGCTGAGATGGCATTGATCGTCCTGACGGAGAGTCCGAATGCCAGAAATGGGCGCTGTCAGAACTGGCAATCAACCAAGTTCACTACCGTCAAGCAACGGATACATTCCCCGCACGGCGGTGGTGCCAACCTCCTTGGCCGTTGTTGTATTCCAGAACAGGTTCTGAGACCGCATCAATTAACTGTTGGGAACCAGGTGCCCGTTGCGGCGTCTTGTTAAAATTAATAGTAAGACACGCCTGATGGAGGCAGAAAGGGGAAAATAGCATAGCACCAACAAATCCCCCCCCTCCTCCCAATGCAGCGCGAAATCATGGAGGGGCCATGCGTTCTGCGCCGACGCATCGCTGCTGCTGGCTCCAAGGTTCTGGTTCCCATGCAAACATATGTAGGTAGTTGGTTGACTTAGTCCGGAGGAAAAAAGGTCGATAAATCTGAGTCCCATACCGGTCCTATACTATCTGTAAACCACTATCCGAACCACAATCATTTATGTTGTCGTTGAATTTACGTGAACCGTGATGTCTGCCACAGGTATTTTAGCTACCTGGAAGGTAAGTGGTTGAGAATCCAATATCTCTCTCCAGACACCAAGTTAGCGCAGATATTATTCAAGCATTCATCACATGAAATCAGACTTTTATTTCATACACCCATATAGAATATATATAGGCCACCCAGTGTGTAATCAATCTTGACCGTACAAGCAACTGGTGCTCACTGAGCAGTAGTGGCCCTGAGTCCATGAACGCTCCCTAGCATATCTAGATAATTAATGCCTAGGTGCTTTAAACAGAATAATTTTTTGGTGCACATCCGATCTGCCACCAACAACATGCGGGTGGTTAATAGTTGCTCCCCAACCATTAGCACTGGCATCAGTCTGTAAATGTACCCTAGGATAAGAATGGGGTGATGGGGTTAGGATAATATGGAACAATTTCAATCCACCAGTTTAATTCGTATTTTATACTTTCCTCCTGGTAGTTGCAAAGGGCCTATTGAAAAGGTGCCTGTATGATTTTTTGAGAGTCTAAAATTTCCCTCTTCCAGGTTTTAATAATGGATTGGTCCAATTGTTCTGCTGGAACGCAGCACCAATTCCCAATCACACTTTGCTCCTTGCCGAATTGTAGTGGTTCCCTGATGCCATTGAGCTTTGACATACTCCCATCAAGTCTGTCACTACAATTGTTTGGTGACAAGGGAGGATAGACATATGAAACAAGTCAATATTGAACCACCAAATGACTAGGATGTACGTTAAACCTCCTCCTGTTTGTGGCTGATAACCGACCAATGTAGACCAGCCTCCAATTTTCACGCTACAAATGAGAATATCATCAAGGTAAGCCATGACGAAATGGTTTATGTATTCGTAACGTATCTAAAGCAGGTTTAATAAATTTGTAATAGCCTGTGTGCTGATTACAACCCATTGGATAAGCATAAATACTGGCCATTCGCAGTCCCCATCCAGATAACTACAGGTATCTTACGAGACCCTGTGGTTTGACAAACGAGTCCCTTTTTGAAATTGCTAACTGAATCGGAAGTTAATTTAGATTCGGTACAAAACTGTAATGATACGGCAACCACCATCTTTTTAGTTTTTAAAAATATATTTGATACGAACTCTTGAAATTTCTCTGATTGTTTCCTCAATCCCATTTGTGTTTAGTCCTTAACATTCAGCATGGCATGCTGTACTCTCTTTATGTGAAGTATGAACTGTCCTTGCAAGCGTATGCTGAACTGGGACGGTAGTTCGTACGATAGGTACCCCTCCCTCACATATATTGGAGCCTTACCGGGGGGGACACTCCTCTACCACACAACCAGTGAACATTTGACC